>CAMPDV010005735.1:0-34296 GCA_946699065.1 Loxodes magnus | reverse complement strand
GCTTGCTACGAAAACTTATCATTAGATATTCTTTTCTTACTTTACTTCTTCACTTTTCTATAGGCTAACTTTCATCTACAAGCATATCTTGACAAACCGAATACAGATTCGTAATTGAGACATTATTACTAACATTTTGGATATTCTAACTTATATTTTAGTGCTTGCTACGAAAACTTATCATTAGATATTCTTTTCTTACTTTACTTCTTCACTTTTCTATAGGCTAACTTTCATCTACAAGCATATCTTGACAAACCGAATACAGATTCGTAATTGAGACATTATTACTAACATTTTGGATATTCTAACTTATATTTTAGTGCTTGCTACGAAAACTTATCATTAGATATTCTTTTCTTACTTTACTTCTTCACTTTTCTATAGGCTAACTTTCATCTACAAGCATATCTTGACAAACCGAATACAGATTCGTGTTAGTTATATTATTACTAACATTTTGGATATTCTAACTTATATTTTAGTGCTTGCTACGAAAACTTATCATTAGATATTCTTTTCTTACTTTACTTCTTCACTTTTCTATAGGCTAACTTTCATCTACAAGCATATCTTGACTAAACCGAATACAGATTCGTAATTATTATATTATTACTAACATTTTGGATATTCTAACTTATATTTTAGTGCTTGCTACGAAAACTTATCATTAGATATTCTTTTCTTACTTTACTTCTTCACTTTTCTATAGGCTAACTTTCATCTACAAGCATATCTTGACAAACCGAATACAGATTCGTAATTGAGACATTATTACTAACATTTTGGATATTCTAACTTATATTTTAGTGCTTGCTACGAAAACTTATCATTAGATATTCTTTTCTTACTTTACTTCTTCACTTTTCTATAGGCTAACTTTCATCTACAAGCATATCTTGACAAACCGAATACAGATTCGTAATTGAGACATTATTACTAACATTTTGGATATTCTAACTTATATTTTAGTGCTTGCTACGAAAACTTATCATTAGATATTCTTTTCTTACTTTACTTCTTCACTTTTCTATAGGCTAACTTTCATCTACAAGCATATCTTGACAAACCGAATACAGATTCGTAATTGAGACATTATTACTAACATTTTGGATATTCTAACTTATATTTTAGTGCTTGCTACGAAAACTTATCATTAGATATTCTTTTCTTACTTTACTTCTTCACTTTTCTATAGGCTAACTTTCATCTACAAGCATATCTTGACAACCGAATACAGATTCGTAATTGAGACATTATTACTAACATTTTGGATATTCTAACTTATATTTTAGTGCTTGCTACGAAAACTTATCATTAGATATTCTTTTCTTACTTTACTTCTTCACTTTTCTATAGGCTAACTTTCATCTACAAGCATATCTTGACAAACCGAATACAGATTCGTGTTAGTTATATTATTACTAACATTTTGGATATTCTAACTTATATTTTAGTGCTTGCTACGAAAACTTATCATTAGATATTCTTTTCTTACTTTACTTCTTCACTTTTCTATAGGCTAACTTTCATCTACAAGCATATCTTGACTAAACGAATACAGATTCGTAATTATTATATTATTACTAACATTTTGGATATTCTAACTTATATTTTAGTGCTTGCTACGAAAACTTATCATTAGATATTCTTTCTTACTTTACTTCTTCACTTTTCTATAGGCTAACTTTCATCTACAAGCATATCTTGACAAACCGAATACAGATTCGTAATTGAGACATTATTACTAACATTTTGGATATTCTAACTTATATTTTAGTGCTTGCTACGAAAACTTATCATTAGATATTCTTTTCTTACTTTACTTCTTCACTTTTCTATAGGCTAACTTTCATCTACAAGCATATCTTGACAAACCGAATACAGATTCGTGTTAGTTATATTATTACTAACATTTTGGATATTCTAACTTATATTTTAGTGCTTGCTACGAAAACTTATCATTAGATATTCTTTTCTTACTTTACTTCTTCACTTTTCTATAGGCTAACTTTCATCTACAAGCATATCTTGACTAAACCGAATACAGATTCGTAATTATTATATTATTACTAACATTTTGGATATTCTAACTTATATTTTAGTGCTTGCTACGAAAACTTATCATTAGATATTCTTTTCTTACTTTACTTCTTCACTTTTCTATAGGCTAACTTTCATCTACAAGCATATCTTGACAAACCGAATACAGATTCGTAATTGAGACATTATTACTAACATTTTGGATATTCTAACTTATATTTTAGTGCTTGCTACGAAAACTTATCATTAGATATTCTTTTCTTACTTTACTTCTTCACTTTTCTATAGGCTAACTTTCATCTACAAGCATATCTTGACAAACCGAATACAGATTCGTAATTGAGACATTATTACTAACATTTTGGATATTCTAACTTATATTTTAGTGCTTGCTACGAAAACTTATCATTAGATATTCTTTTCTTACTTTACTTCTTCACTTTCTATAGGCTAACTTTCATCTACAAGCATATCTTGACAAACCGAATACAGATTCGTAATTGAGACATTATTACTAACATTTTGGATATTCTAACTTATATTTTAGTGCTTGCTACGAAAACTTATCATTAGATATTCTTTTCTTACTTTACTTCTTCACTTTTCTATAGGCTAACTTTCATCTACAAGCATATCTTGACAAACCGAATACAGATTCGTGTTAGTTATATTATTACTAACATTTTGGATATTCTAACTTATATTTTAGTGCTTGCTACGAAAACTTATCATTAGATATTCTTTTCTTACTTTACTTCTTCACTTTTCTATAGGCTAACTTTCATCTACAAGCATATCTTGACTAAACCGAATACAGATTCGTAATTATTATATTATTACTAACATTTTGGATATTCTAACTTATATTTTAGTGCTTGCTACGAAAACTTATCATTAGATATTCTTTTCTTACTTTACTTCTTCACTTTTCTATAGGCTAACTTTCATCTACAAGCATATCTTGACAAACCGAATACAGATTCGTAATTGAGACATTATTACTAACATTTTGGATATTCTAACTTATATTTTAGTGCTTGCTACGAAAACTTATCATTAGATATTCTTTTCTTACTTTACTTCTTCACTTTTCTATAGGCTAACTTTCATCTACAAGCATATCTTGACAAACCGAATACAGATTCGTGTTAGTTATATTATTACTAACATTTTGGATATTCTAACTTATATTTTAGTGCTTGCTACGAAAACTTATCATTAGATATTCTTTTCTTACTTTACTTCTTCACTTTTCTATAGGCTAACTTTCATCTACAAGCATATCTTGACTAAACCGAATACAGATTCGTAATTATTATATTATTACTAACATTTTGGATATTCTAACTTATATTTTAGTGCTTGCTACGAAAACTTATCATTAGATATTCTTTTCTTACTTTACTTCTTCACTTTTCTATAGGCTAACTTTCATCTACAAGCATATCTTGACAAACCGAATACAGATTCGTAATTGAGACATTATTACTAACATTTTGGATATTCTAACTTATATTTTAGTGCTTGCTACGAAAACTTATCATTAGATATTCTTTTCTTACTTTACTTCTTCACTTTTCTATAGGCTAACTTTCATCTACAAGCATATCTTGACAAACCGAATACAGATTCGTGTTAGTTATATTATTACTAACATTTTGGATATTCTAACTTATATTTTAGTGCTTGCTACGAAAACTTATCATTAGATATTCTTTTCTTACTTTACTTCTTCACTTTTCTATAGGCTAACTTTCATCTACAAGCATATCTTGACTAAACCGAATACAGATTCGTAATTATTATATTATTACTAACATTTTGGATATTCTAACTTATATTTTAGTGCTTGCTACGAAAACTTATCATTAGATATTCTTTTCTTACTTTACTTCTTCACTTTTCTATAGGCTAACTTTCATCTACAAGCATATCTTGACAAACCGAATACAGATTCGTAATTGAGACATTATTACTAACATTTTGGATATTCTAACTTATATTTTAGTGCTTGCTACGAAAACTTATCATTAGATATTCTTTTCTTACTTTACTTCTTCACTTTTCTATAGGCTAACTTTCATCTACAAGCATATCTTGACAAACCGAATACAGATTCGTGTTAGTTATATTATTACTAACATTTTGGATATTCTAACTTATATTTTAGTGCTTGCTACGAAAACTTATCATTAGATATTCTTTTCTTACTTTACTTCTTCACTTTTCTATAGGCTAACTTTCATCTACAAGCATATCTTGACTAAACCGAATACAGATTCGTAATTATTATATTATTACTAACATTTTGGATATTCTAACTTATATTTTAGTGCTTGCTACGAAAACTTATCATTAGATATTCTTTTCTTACTTTACTTCTTCACTTTTCTATAGGCTAACTTTCATCTACAAGCATATCTTGACAAACCGAATACAGATTCGTAATTGAGACATTATTACTAACATTTTGGATATTCTAACTTATATTTTAGTGCTTGCTACGAAAACTTATCATTAGATATTCTTTTCTTACTTTACTTCTTCACTTTTCTATAGGCTAACTTTCATCTACAAGCATATCTTGACAAACCGAATACAGATTCGTGTTAGTTATATTATTACTAACATTTTGGATATTCTAACTTATATTTTAGTGCTTGCTACGAAAACTTATCATTAGATATTCTTTTCTTACTTTACTTCTTCACTTTTCTATAGGCTAACTTTCATCTACAAGCATATCTTGACTAAACCGAATACAGATTCGTAATTATTATATTATTACTAACATTTTGGATATTCTAACTTATATTTTAGTGCTTGCTACGAAAACTTATCATTAGATATTCTTTTCTTACTTTACTTCTTCACTTTTCTATAGGCTAACTTTCATCTACAAGCATATCTTGACAAACCGAATACAGATTCGTAATTGAGACATTATTACTAACATTTTGGATATTCTAACTTATATTTTAGTGCTTGCTACGAAAACTTATCATTAGATATTCTTTTCTTACTTTACTTCTTCACTTTTCTATAGGCTAACTTTCATCTACAAGCATATCTTGACAAACCGAATACAGATTCGTGTTTAGTTATATTATTACTAACATTTTGGATATTCTAACTTATATTTTAGTGCTTGCTACGAAAACTTATCATTAGATATTCTTTTCTTACTTTACTTCTTCACTTTTCTATAGGCTAACTTTCATCTACAAGCATATCTTGACTAAACCGAATACAGATTCGTAATTATTATATTATTACTAACATTTTGGATATTCTAACTTATATTTTAGTGCTTGCTACGAAAACTTATCATTAGATATTCTTTTCTTACTTTACTTCTTCACTTTTCTATAGGCTAACTTTCATCTACAAGCATATCTTGACAAACCGAATACAGATTCGTAATTGAGACATTATTACTAACATTTTGGATATTCTAACTTATATTTTAGTGCTTGCTACGAAAACTTATCATTAGATATTCTTTTCTTACTTTACTTCTTCACTTTTCTATAGGCTAACTTTCATCTACAAGCATATCTTGACAAACCGAATACAGATTCGTGTTAGTTATATTATTACTAACATTTTGGATATTCTAACTTATATTTTAGTGCTTGCTACGAAAACTTATCATTAGATATTCTTTTCTTACTTTACTTCTTCACTTTTCTATAGGCTAACTTTCATCTACAAGCATATCTTGACTAAACCGAATACAGATTCGTAATTATTATATTATTACTAACATTTTGGATATTCTAACTTATATTTTAGTGCTTGCTACGAAAACTTATCATTAGATATTCTTTTCTTACTTTACTTCTTCACTTTTCTATAGGCTAACTTTCATCTACAAGCATATCTTGACAAACCGAATACAGATTCGTAATTGAGACATTATACTAACATTTTGGATATTCTAACTTATATTTTAGTGCTTGCTACGAAAACTTATCATTAGATATTCTTTTCTTACTTTACTTCTTCACTTTTCTATAGGCTAACTTTCATCTACAAGCATATCTTGACAAACCGAATACAGATTCGTGTTAGTTATATTATTACTAACATTTTGGATATTCTAACTTATATTTTAGTGCTTGCTACGAAAACTTATCATTAGATATTCTTTTCTTACTTTACTTCTTCACTTTTCTATAGGCTAACTTTCATCTACAAGCATATCTTGACTAAACCGAATACAGATTCGTAATTATTATATTATTACTAACATTTTGGATATTCTAACTTATATTTTAGTGCTTGCTACGAAAACTTATCATTAGATATTCTTTTCTTACTTTACTTCTTCACTTTTCTATAGGCTAACTTTCATCTACAAGCATATCTTGACAAACCGAATACAGATTCGTAATTGAGACATTATTACTAACATTTTGGATATTCTAACTTATATTTTAGTGCTTGCTACGAAAACTTATCATTAGATATTCTTTTCTTACTTTACTTCTTCACTTTTCTATAGGCTAACTTTCATCTACAAGCATATCTTGACAAACCGAATACAGATTCGTGTTAGTTATATTATTACTAACATTTTGGATATTCTAACTTATATTTTAGTGCTTGCTACGAAAACTTATCATTAGATATTCTTTTCTTACTTTACTTCTTCACTTTTCTATAGGCTAACTTTCATCTACAAGCATATCTTGACTAACCGAATACAGATTCGTAATTATTATATTATTACTAACATTTTGGATATTCTAACTTATATTTTAGTGCTTGCTACGAAAACTTATCATTAGATATTCTTTTCTTACTTTACTTCTTCACTTTTCTATAGGCTAACTTTCATCTACAAGCATATCTTGACAAACCGAATACAGATTCGTAATTGAGACATTATTACTAACATTTTGGATATTCTAACTTATATTTTAGTGCTTGCTACGAAAACTTATCATTAGATATTCTTTTCTTACTTTACTTCTTCACTTTTCTATAGGCTAACTTTCATCTACAAGCATATCTTGACAAACCGAATACAGATTCGTAATTGAGACATTATTACTAACATTTTGGATATTCTAACTTATATTTTAGTGCTTGCTACGAAAACTTATCATTAGATATTCTTTTCTTACTTTACTTCTTCACTTTTCTATAGGCTAACTTTCATCTACAAGCATATCTTGACAAACCGAATACAGATTCGTGTTAGTTATATTATTACTAACATTTTGGATATTCTAACTTATATTTTAGTGCTTGCTACGAAAACTTATCATTAGATATTCTTTTCTTACTTTACTTCTTCACTTTTCTATAGGCTAACTTTCATCTACAAGCATATCTTGACTAAACCGAATACAGATTCGTAATTATTATATTATTACTAACATTTTGGATATTCTAACTTATATTTTAGTGCTTGCTACGAAAACTTATCATTAGATATTCTTTTCTTACTTTACTTCTTCACTTTTCTATAGGCTAACTTTCATCTACAAGCATATCTTGACTAAACCGAATACAGATTCGTAATTATTATATTATTACTAACATTTTGGATATTCTAACTTATATTTTAGTGCTTGCTACGAAAACTTATCATTAGATATTCTTTTCTTACTTTACTTCTTCACTTTTCTATAGGCTAACTTTCATCTACAAGCATATCTTGACAAACCGAATACAGATTCGTAATTGAGACATTATTACTAACATTTTGGATATTCTAACTTATATTTTAGTGCTTGCTACGAAAACTTATCATTAGATATTCTTTTCTTACTTTACTTCTTCACTTTTCTATAGGCTAACTTTCATCTACAAGCATATCTTGACAAACCGAATACAGATTCGTAATTGAGACATTATTACTAACATTTTGGATATTCTAACTTATATTTTAGTGCTTGCTACGAAAACTTATCATTAGATATTCTTTTCTTACTTTACTTCTTCACTTTTCTATAGGCTAACTTTCATCTACAAGCATATCTTGACAAACCGAATACAGATTCGTGTTAGTTATATTATTACTAACATTTTGGATATTCTAACTTATATTTTAGTGCTTGCTACGAAAACTTATCATTAGATATTCTTTTCTTACTTTACTTCTTCACTTTTCTATAGGCTAACTTTCATCTACAAGCATATCTTGACTAAACCGAATACAGATTCGTAATTATTATATTATTACTAACATTTTGGATATTCTAACTTATATTTTAGTGCTTGCTACGAAAACTTATCATTAGATATTCTTTTCTTACTTTACTTCTTCACTTTTCTATAGGCTAACTTTCATCTACAAGCATATCTTGACAAACCGAATACAGATTCGTAATTGAGACATTATTACTAACATTTTGGATATTCTAACTTATATTTTAGTGCTTGCTACGAAAACTTATCATTAGATATTCTTTTCTTACTTTACTTCTTCACTTTTCTATAGGCTAACTTTCATCTACAAGCATATCTTGACAAACCGAATACAGATTCGTGTTAGTTATATTATTACTAACATTTTGGATATTCTAACTTATATTTTAGTGCTTGCTACGAAAACTTATCATTAGATATTCTTTTCTTACTTTACTTCTTCACTTTTCTATAGGCTAACTTTCATCTACAAGCATATCTTGACTAAACCGAATACAGATTCGTAATTATTATATTATTACTAACATTTTTGGATATTCTAACTTATATTTTAGTGCTTGCTACGAAAACTTATCATTAGATATTCTTTTCTTACTTTACTTCTTCACTTTTCTATAGGCTAACTTTCATCTACAAGCATATCTTGACAAACCGAATACAGATTCGTAATTGAGACATTATTACTAACATTTTGGATATTCTAACTTATATTTTAGTGCTTGCTACGAAAACTTATCATTAGATATTCTTTTCTTACTTTACTTCTTCACTTTTCTATAGGCTAACTTTCATCTACAAGCATATCTTGACAAACCGAATACAGATTCGTGTTAGTTATATTATTACTAACATTTTGGATATTCTAACTTATATTTTAGTGCTTGCTACGAAAACTTATCATTAGATATTCTTTTCTTACTTTACTTCTTCACTTTTCTATAGGCTAACTTTCATCTACAAGCATATCTTGACTAAACCGAATACAGATTCGTAATTATTATATTATTACTAACATTTTGGATATTCTAACTTATATTTTAGTGCTTGCTACGAAAACTTATCATTAGATATTCTTTTCTTACTTTACTTCTTCACTTTTCTATAGGCTAACTTTCATCTACAAGCATATCTTGACAAACCGAATACAGATTCGTAATTGAGACATTATTACTAACATTTTGGATATTCTAACTTATATTTTAGTGCTTGCTACGAAAACTTATCATTAGATATTCTTTTCTTACTTTACTTCTTCACTTTTCTATAGGCTAACTTTCATCTACAAGCATATCTTGACAAACCGAATACAGATTCGTGTTAGTTATATTATTACTAACATTTTGGATATTCTAACTTATATTTTAGTGCTTGCTACGAAAACTTATCATTAGATTTCTTTTCTTACTTTACTTCTTCACTTTTCTATAGGCTAACTTTCATCTACAAGCATATCTTGACTAAACCGAATACAGATTCGTAATTATTATATTATTACTAACATTTTGGATATTCTAACTTATATTTTAGTGCTTGCTACGAAAACTTATCATTAGATATTCTTTTCTTACTTTACTTCTTCACTTTTCTATAGGCTAACTTTCATCTACAAGCATATCTTGACAAACCGAATACAGATTCGTAATTGAGACATTATTACTAACATTTTGGATATTCTAACTTATATTTTAGTGCTTGCTACGAAAACTTATCATTAGATATTCTTTTCTTACTTTACTTCTTCACTTTTCTATAGGCTAACTTTCATCTACAAGCATATCTTGACAAACCGAATACAGATTCGTGTTAGTTATATTATTACTAACATTTTGGATATTCTAACTTATATTTTAGTGCTTGCTACGAAAACTTATCATTAGATATTCTTTTCTTACTTTACTTCTTCACTTTTCTATAGGCTAACTTTCATCTACAAGCATATCTTGACTAAACCGAATACAGATTCGTAATTATTATATTATTACTAACATTTTGGATATTCTAACTTATATTTTAGTGCTTGCTACGAAAACTTATCATTAGATATTCTTTTCTTACTTTACTTCTTCACTTTTCTATAGGCTAACTTTCATCTACAAGCATATCTTGACAAACCGAATACAGATTCGTAATTGAGACATTATTACTAACATTTTGGATATTCTAACTTATATTTTAGTGCTTGCTACGAAAACTTATCATTAGATATTCTTTTCTTACTTTACTTCTTCACTTTTCTATAGGCTAACTTTCATCTACAAGCATATCTTGACAAACCGAATACAGATTCGTGTTAGTTATATTATTACTAACATTTTGGATATTCTAACTTATATTTTAGTGCTTGCTACGAAAACTTATCATTAGATATTCTTTTCTTACTTTACTTCTTCACTTTTCTATAGGCTAACTTTCATCTACAAGCATATCTTGACTAAACCGAATACAGATTCGTAATTATTATATTATTACTAACATTTTGGATATTCTAACTTATATTTTAGTGCTTGCTACGAAAACTTATCATTAGATATTCTTTTCTTACTTTACTTCTTCACTTTTCTATAGGCTAACTTTCATCTACAAGCATATCTTGACAAACCGAATACAGATTCGTAATTGAGACATTATTACTAACATTTTGGATATTCTAACTTATATTTTAGTGCTTGCTACGAAAACTTATCATTAGATATTCTTTTCTTACTTTACTTCTTCACTTTTCTATAGGCTAACTTTCATCTACAAGCATATCTTGACAAACCGAATACAGATTCGTAATTGAGACATTATTACTAACATTTTGGATATTCTAACTTATATTTTAGTGCTTGCTACGAAAACTTATCATTAGATATTCTTTTCTTACTTTACTTCTTCACTTTTCTATAGGCTAACTTTCATCTACAAGCATATCTTGACAAACCGAATACAGATTCGTGTTAGTTATATTATTACTAACATTTTGGATATTCTAACTTATATTTTAGTGCTTGCTACGAAAACTTATCATTAGATATTCTTTTCTTACTTTACTTCTTCACTTTTTCTATAGGCTAACTTTCATCTACAAGCATATCTTGACTAAACCGAATACAGATTCGTAATTATTATATTATTACTAACATTTGGATATTCTAACTTATATTTTAGTGCTTGCTACGAAAACTTATCATTAGATATTCTTTTCTTACTTTACTTCTTCACTTATCTAATGATAAGTTTTCGTAGCAAGCACTAAAATATAAGTTAGAATATCCAAAATGTTAGTAATAATATAATAATTACGAATCTGTATTCGGTTTAGTCAAGATATGCTTGTAGATGAAAGTTAGCCTATAGAAAAAGTGAAGAAGTAAAGTAAGAAAAGAATATCTAATGATAAGTTTTCGTAGCAAGCACTAAAATATAAGTTAGAATATCCAAAATGTTAGTAATAATGTCTCAATTACGAATCTGTATTCGGTTTGTCAAGATATGCTTGTAGATGAAAGTTAGCCTATAGAAAAGTGAAGAAGTAAAGTAAGAAAAGAATATCTAATGATAAGTTTTCGTAGCAAGCACTAAAATATAAGTTAGAATATCCAAAATGTTAGTAATAATGTCTCAATTACGAATCTGTATTCGGTTTGTCAAGATATGCTTGTAGATGAAAGTTAGCCTATAGAAAAGTGAAGAAGTAAAGTAAGAAAAGAATATCTAATGATAAGTTTTCGTAGCAAGCACTAAAATATAAGTTAGAATATCCAAAATGTTAGTAATAATGTCTCAATTACGAATCTGTATTCGGTTTGTCAAGATATGCTTGTAGATGAAAGTTAGCCTATAGAAAAGTGAAGAAGTAAAGTAAGAAAAGAATATCTAATGATAAGTTTTCGTAGCAAGCACTAAAATATAAGTTAGAATATCCAAAATGTTAGTAATAATGTCTCAATTACGAATCTGTATTCGGTTTAGTCAAGATATGCTTGTAGATGAAAGTTAGCCTATAGAAAAGTGAAGAAGTAAAGTAAGAAAAGAATATCTAATGATAAGTTTTCGTAGCAAGCACTAAAATATAAGTTAGAATATCCAAAATGTTAGTAATAATGTCTCAATTACGAATCTGTATTCGGTTTAGTCAAGATATGCTTGTAGATGAAAGTTAGCCTATAGAAAAGTGAAGAAGTAAAGTAAGAAAAGAATATCTAATGATAAGTTTTCGTAGCAAGCACTAAAATATAAGTTAGAATATCCAAAATGTTAGTAATAATATAATAATTACGAATCTGTATTCGGTTTAGTCAAGATATGCTTGTAGATGAAAGTTAGCCTATAGAAAAGTGAAGAAGTAAAGTAAGAAAAGAATATCTAATGATAAGTTTTCGTAGCAAGCACTAAAATATAAGTTAGAATATCCAAAATGTTAGTAATAATGTCTCAATTACGAATCTGTATTCGTTTTGTCAAGATATGCTTGTAGATGAAAGTTAGCCTATAGAAAAGTGAAGAAGTAAAGTAAGAAAAGAATATCTAATGATAAGTTTTCGTAGCAAGCACTAAAATATAAGTTAGAATATCCAAAATGTTAGTAATAATGTCTCAATTACGAATCTGTATTCGGTTTGTCAAGATATGCTTGTAGATGAAAGTTAGCCTATAGAAAAGTGAAGAAGTAAAGTAAGAAAAGAATATCTAATGATAAGTTTTCGTAGCAAGCACTAAAATATAAGTTAGAATATCCAAAATGTTAGTAATAATGTCTCAATTACGAATCTGTATTCGGTTTGTCAAGATATGCTTGTAGATGAAAGTTAGCCTATAGAAAAGTGAAGAAGTAAAGTAAGAAAAGAATATCTAATGATAAGTTTTCGTAGCAAGCACTAAAATATAAGTTAGAATATCCAAAATGTTAGTAATAATGTCTCAATTACGAATCTGTATTCGGTTTAGTCAAGATATGCTTGTAGATGAAAGTTAGCCTATAGAAAAGTGAAGAAGTAAAGTAAGAAAAGAATATCTAATGATAAGTTTTCGTAGCAAGCACTAAAATATAAGTTAGAATATCCAAAATGTTAGTAATAATATAACTAACACGAATCTGTATTCGGTTTGTCAAGATATGCTTGTAGATGAAAGTTAGCCTATAGAAAAGTGAAGAAGTAAAGTAAGAAAAGAATATCTAATGATAAGTTTTCGTAGCAAGCACTAAAATATAAGTTAGAATATCCAAAATGTTAGTAATAATGTCTCAATTACG
The DNA here is from genome assembly GCA_946699065.1 of Loxodes magnus. NCBI lineage: Eukaryota > Ciliophora > Karyorelictea > Loxodida > Loxodidae > Loxodes > Loxodes magnus. The sequence continues at coordinate 20,855 of CAMPDV010005735.1, read as the reverse complement.
AATCTGTATTCGGTTTGTCAAGATATGCTTGTAGATGAAAGTTAGCCTATAGAAAAGTGAAGAAGTAAAGTAAGAAAAGAATATCTAATGATAAGTTTTCGTAGCAAGCACTAAAATATAAGTTAGAATATCCAAAATGTTAGTAATAATATAATAATTACGAATCTGTATTCGGTTTAGTCAAGATATGCTTGTAGATGAAAGTTAGCCTATAGAAAAGTGAAGAAGTAAAGTAAGAAAAGAATATCTAATGATAAGTTTTCGTAGCAAGCACTAAAATATAAGTTAGAATATCCAAAATGTTAGTAATAATGTCTCAATTACGAATCTGTATTCGGTTTGTCAAGATATGCTTGTAGATGAAAGTTAGCCTATAGAAAAGTGAAGAAGTAAAGTAAGAAAAGAATATCTAATGATAAGTTTTCGTAGCAAGCACTAAAATATAAGTTAGAATATCCAAAATGTTAGTAATAATGTCTCAATTACGAATCTGTATTCGGTTTGTCAAGATATGCTTGTAGATGAAAGTTAGCCTATAGAAAAGTGAAGAAGTAAAGTAAGAAAAGAATATCTAATGATAAGTTTTCGTAGCAAGCACTAAAATATAAGTTAGAATATCCAAAATGTTAGTAATAATATAATAATTACGAATCTGTATTCGGTTTAGTCAAGATATGCTTGTAGATGAAAGTTAGCCTATAGAAAAGTGAAGAAGTAAAGTAAGAAAAGAATATCTAATGATAAGTTTTCGTAGCAAGCACTAAAATATAAGTTAGAATATCCAAAATGTTAGTAATAATGTCTCAATTACGAATCTGTATTCGGTTTGTCAAGATATGCTTGTAGATGAAAGTTAGCCTATAGAAAAGTGAAGAAGTAAAGTAAGAAAAGAATATCTAATGATAAGTTTTCGTAGCAAGCACTAAAATATAAGTTAGAATATCCAAAATGTTAGTAATAATGTCTCAATTACGAATCTGTATTCGGTTTGTCAAGATATGCTTGTAGATGAAAGTTAGCCTATAGAAAAGTGAAGAAGTAAAGTAAGAAAAGAATATCTAATGATAAGTTTTCGTAGCAAGCACTAAAATATAAGTTAGAATATCCAAAATGTTAGTAATAATATAATAATTACGAATCTGTATTCGGTTTAGTCAAGATATGCTTGTAGATGAAAGTTAGCCTATAGAAAAGTGAAGAAGTAAAGTAAGAAAAGAATATCTAATGATAAGTTTTCGTAGCAAGCACTAAAATATAAGTTAGAATATCCAAAATGTTAGTAATAATGTCTCAATTACGAATCTGTATTCGGTTTGTCAAGATATGCTTGTAGATGAAAGTTAGCCTATAGAAAAGTGAAGAAGTAAAGTAAGAAAAGAATATCTAATGATAAGTTTTCGTAGCAAGCACTAAAATATAAGTTAGAATATCCAAAATGTTAGTAATAATGTCTCAATTACGAATCTGTATTCGGTTTAGTCAAGATATGCTTGTAGATGAAAGTTAGCCTATAGAAAAGTGAAGAAGTAAAGTAAGAAAAGAATATCTAATGATAAGTTTTCGTAGCAAGCACTAAAATATAAGTTAGAATATCCAAAATGTTAGTAATAATGTCTCAATTACGAATCTGTATTCGGTTTAGTCAAGATATGCTTGTAGATGAAAGTTAGCCTATAGAAAAGTGAAGAAGTAAAGTAAGAAAAGAATATCTAATGATAAGTTTTCGTAGCAAGCACTAAAATATAAGTTAGAATATCCAAAATGTTAGTAATAATATAATAATTACGAATCTGTATTCGGTTTAGTCAAGATATGCTTGTAGATGAAAGTTAGCCTATAGAAAAGTGAAGAAGTAAAGTAAGAAAAGAATATCTAATGATAAGTTTTCGTAGCAAGCACTAAAATATAAGTTAGAATATCCAAAATGTTAGTAATAATGTCTCAATTACGAATCTGTATTCGTTTTGTCAAGATATGCTTGTAGATGAAAGTTAGCCTATAGAAAAGTGAAGAAGTAAAGTAAGAAAAGAATATCTAATGATAAGTTTTCGTAGCAAGCACTAAAATATAAGTTAGAATATCCAAAATGTTAGTAATAATGTCTCAATTACGAATCTGTATTCGGTTTAGTCAAGATATGCTTGTAGATGAAAGTTAGCCTATAGAAAAGTGAAGAAGTAAAGTAAGAAAAGAATATCTAATGATAAGTTTTCGTAGCAAGCACTAAAATATAAGTTAGAATATCCAAAATGTTAGTAATAATATAATAATTACGAATCTGTATTCGGTTTAGTCAAGATATGCTTGTAGATGAAAGTTAGCCTATAGAAAAGTGAAGAAGTAAAGTAAGAAAAGAATATCTAATGATAAGTTTTCGTAGCAAGCACTAAAATATAAGTTAGAATATCCAAAATGTTAGTAATAATGTCTCAATTACGAATCTGTATTCGTTTTGTCAAGATATGCTTGTAGATGAAAGTTAGCCTATAGAAAAGTGAAGAAGTAAAGTAAGAAAAGAATATCTAATGATAAGTTTTCGTAGCAAGCACTAAAATATAAGTTAGAATATCCAAAATGTTAGTAATAATGTCTCAATTACGAATCTGTATTCGGTTTGTCAAGATATGCTTGTAGATGAAAGTTAGCCTATAGAAAAGTGAAGAAGTAAAGTAAGAAAAGAATATCTAATGATAAGTTTTCGTAGCAAGCACTAAAATATAAGTTAGAATATCCAAAATGTTAGTAATAATGTCTCAATTACGAATCTGTATTCGGTTTGTCAAGATATGCTTGTAGATGAAAGTTAGCCTATAGAAAAGTGAAGAAGTAAAGTAAGAAAAGAATATCTAATGATAAGTTTTCGTAGCAAGCACTAAAATATAAGTTAGAATATCCAAAATGTTAGTAATAATGTCTCAATTACGAATCTGTATTCGGTTTAGTCAAGATATGCTTGTAGATGAAAGTTAGCCTATAGAAAAGTGAAGAAGTAAAGTAAGAAAAGAATATCTAATGATAAGTTTTCGTAGCAAGCACTAAAATATAAGTTAGAATATCCAAAATGTTAGTAATAATGTCTCAATTACGAATCTGTATTCGGTTTAGTCAAGATATGCTTGTAGATGAAAGTTAGCCTATAGAAAAGTGAAGAAGTAAAGTAAGAAAAGAATATCTAATGATAAGTTTTCGTAGCAAGCACTAAAATATAAGTTAGAATATCCAAAATGTTAGTAATAATATAATAATTACGAATCTGTATTCGGTTTAGTCAAGATATGCTTGTAGATGAAAGTTAGCCTATAGAAAAGTGAAGAAGTAAAGTAAGAAAAGAATATCTAATGATAAGTTTTCGTAGCAAGCACTAAAATATAAGTTAGAATATCCAAAATGTTAGTAATAATGTCTCAATTACGAATCTGTATTCGTTTTGTCAAGATATGCTTGTAGATGAAAGTTAGCCTATAGAAAAGTGAAGAAGTAAAGTAAGAAAAGAATATCTAATGATAAGTTTTCGTAGCAAGCACTAAAATATAAGTTAGAATATCCAAAATGTTAGTAATAATGTCTCAATTACGAATCTGTATTCGGTTTGTCAAGATATGCTTGTAGATGAAAGTTAGCCTATAGAAAAGTGAAGAAGTAAAGTAAGAAAAGAATATCTAATGATAAGTTTTCGTAGCAAGCACTAAAATATAAGTTAGAATATCCAAAATGTTAGTAATAATGTCTCAATTACGAATCTGTATTCGGTTTGTCAAGATATGCTTGTAGATGAAAGTTAGCCTATAGAAAAGTGAAGAAGTAAAGTAAGAAAAGAATATCTAATGATAAGTTTTCGTAGCAAGCACTAAAATATAAGTTAGAATATCCAAAATGTTAGTAATAATATAATAATTACGAATCTGTATTCGGTTTAGTCAAGATATGCTTGTAGATGAAAGTTAGCCTATAGAAAAGTGAAGAAGTAAAGTAAGAAAAGAATATCTAATGATAAGTTTTCGTAGCAAGCACTAAAATATAAGTTAGAATATCCAAAATGTTAGTAATAATGTCTCAATTACGAATCTGTATTCGGTTTGTCAAGATATGCTTGTAGATGAAAGTTAGCCTATAGAAAAGTGAAGAAGTAAAGTAAGAAAAGAATATCTAATGATAAGTTTTCGTAGCAAGCACTAAAATATAAGTTAGAATATCCAAAATGTTAGTAATAATGTCTCAATTACGAATCTGTATTCGGTTTGTCAAGATATGCTTGTAGATGAAAGTTAGCCTATAGAAAAGTGAAGAAGTAAAGTAAGAAAAGAATATCTAATGATAAGTTTTCGTAGCAAGCACTAAAATATAAGTTAGAATATCCAAAATGTTAGTAATAATATAATAATTACGAATTCTGTATTCGGTTTAGTCAAGATATGCTTGTAGATGAAAGTTAGCCTATAGAAAAGTGAAGAAGTAAAGTAAGAAAAGAATATCTAATGATAAGTTTTCGTAGCAAGCACTAAAATATAAGTTAGAATATCCAAAATGTTAGTAATAATATAACTAACACGAATCTGTATTCGGTTTGTCAAGATATGCTTGTAGATGAAAGTTAGCCTATAGAAAAGTGAAGAAGTAAAGTAAGAAAAGAATATCTAATGATAAGTTTCGTAGCAAGCACTAAAATATAAGTTAGAATATCCAAAATGTTAGTAATAATATAATAATTACGAATCTGTATTCGGTTTAGTCAAGATATGCTTGTAGATGAAAGTTAGCCTATAGAAAAGTGAAGAAGTAAAGTAAGAAAAGAATATCTAATGATAAGTTTTCGTAGCAAGCACTAAAATATAAGTTAGAATATCCAAAATGTTAGTAATAATGTCTCAATTACGAATCTGTATTCGGTTTGTCAAGATATGCTTGTAGATGAAAGTTAGCCTATAGAAAAGTGAAGAAGTAAAGTAAGAAAAGAATATCTAATGATAAGTTTTCGTAGCAAGCACTAAAATATAAGTTAGAATATCCAAAATGTTAGTAATAATGTCTCAATTACGAATCTGTATTCGGTTTGTCAAGATATGCTTGTAGATGAAAGTTAGCCTATAGAAAAGTGAAGAAGTAAAGTAAGAAAAGAATATCTAATGATAAGTTTTCGTAGCAAGCACTAAAATATAAGTTAGAATATCCAAAATGTTAGTAATAATATAATAATTACGAATCTGTATTCGGTTTAGTCAAGATATGCTTGTAGATGAAAGTTAGCCTATAGAAAAGTGAAGAAGTAAAGTAAGAAAAGAATATCTAATGATAAGTTTTCGTAGCAAGCACTAAAATATAAGTTAGAATATCCAAAATGTTAGTAATAATATAACTAACACGAATCTGTATTCGGTTTGTCAAGATATGCTTGTAGATGAAAGTTAGCCTATAGAAAAGTGAAGAAGTAAAGTAAGAAAAGAATATCTAATGATAAGTTTTCGTAGCAAGCACTAAAATATAAGTTAGAATATCCAAAATGTTAGTAATAATGTCTCAATTACGAATCTGTATTCGGTTTGTCAAGATATGCTTGTAGATGAAAGTTAGCCTATAGAAAAGTGAAGAAGTAAAGTAAGAAAAGAATATCTAATGATAAGTTTTCGTAGCAAGCACTAAAATATAAGTTAGAATATCCAAAATGTTAGTAATAATATAATAATTACGAATCTGTATTCGGTTTAGTCAAGATATGCTTGTAGATGAAAGTTAGCCTATAGAAAAGTGAAGAAGTAAAGTAAGAAAAGAATATCTAATGATAAGTTTTCGTAGCAAGCACTAAAATATAAGTTAGAATATCCAAAATGTTAGTAATAATGTCTCAATTACGAATCTGTATTCGGTTTGTCAAGATATGCTTGTAGATGAAAGTTAGCCTATAGAAAAGTGAAGAAGTAAAGTAAGAAAAGAATATCTAATGATAAGTTTTCGTAGCAAGCACTAAAATATAAGTTAGAATATCCAAAATGTTAGTAATAATGTCTCAATTACGAATCTGTATTCGGTTTGTCAAGATATGCTTGTAGATGAAAGTTAGCCTATAGAAAAGTGAAGAAGTAAAGTAAGAAAAGAATATCTAATGATAAGTTTTCGTAGCAAGCACTAAAATATAAGTTAGAATATCCAAAATGTTAGTAATAATATAATAATTACGAATCTGTATTCGGTTTAGTCAAGATATGCTTGTAGATGAAAGTTAGCCTATAGAAAAGTGAAGAAGTAAAGTAAGAAAAGAATATCTAATGATAAGTTTTCGTAGCAAGCACTAAAATATAAGTTAGAATATCCAAAATGTTAGTAATAATGTCTCAATTACGAATCTGTATTCGGTTTGTCAAGATATGCTTGTAGATGAAAGTTAGCCTATAGAAAAGTGAAGAAGTAAAGTAAGAAAAGAATATCTAATGATAAGTTTTCGTAGCAAGCACTAAAATATAAGTTAGAATATCCAAAATGTTAGTAATAATGTCTCAATTACGAATCTGTATTCGGTTTGTCAAGATATGCTTGTAGATGAAAGTTAGCCTATAGAAAAGTGAAGAAGTAAAGTAAGAAAAGAATATCTAATGATAAGTTTTCGTAGCAAGCACTAAAATATAAGTTAGAATATCCAAAATGTTAGTAATAATATAATAATTACGAATCTGTATTCGGTTTAGTCAAGATATGCTTGTAGATGAAAGTTAGCCTATAGAAAAGTGAAGAAGTAAAGTAAGAAAAGAATATCTAATGATAAGTTTTCGTAGCAAGCACTAAAATATAAGTTAGAATATCCAAAATGTTAGTAATAATATAACTAACACGAATCTGTATTCGGTTTGTCAAGATATGCTTGTAGATGAAAGTTAGCCTATAGAAAAGTGAAGAAGTAAAGTAAGAAAAGAATATCTAATGATAAGTTTTCGTAGCAAGCACTAAAATATAAGTTAGAATATCCAAAATGTTAGTAATAATGTCTCAATTACGAATCTGTATTCGGTTTGTCAAGATATGCTTGTAGATGAAAGTTAGCCTATAGAAAAGTGAAGAAGTAAAGTAAGAAAAGAATATCTAATGATAAGTTTTCGTAGCAAGCACTAAAATATAAGTTAGAATATCCAAAATGTTAGTAATAATATAATAATTACGAATCTGTATTCGGTTTAGTCAAGATATGCTTGTAGATGAAAGTTAGCCTATAGAAAAGTGAAGAAGTAAAGTAAGAAAAGAATATCTAATGATAAGTTTTCGTAGCAAGCACTAAAATATAAGTTAGAATATCCAAAATGTTAGTAATAATGTCTCAATTACGAATCTGTATTCGGTTTGTCAAGATATGCTTGTAGATGAAAGTTAGCCTATAGAAAAGTGAAGAAGTAAAGTAAGAAAAGAATATCTAATGATAAGTTTTCGTAGCAAGCACTAAAATATAAGTTAGAATATCCAAAATGTTAGTAATAATGTCTCAATTACGAATCTGTATTCGGTTTGTCAAGATATGCTTGTAGATGAAAGTTAGCCTATAGAAAAGTGAAGAAGTAAAGTAAGAAAAGAATATCTAATGATAAGTTTTCGTAGCAAGCACTAAAATATAAGTTAGAATATCCAAAATGTTAGTAATAATATAATAATTACGAATCTGTATTCGGTTTAGTCAAGATATGCTTGTAGATGAAAGTTAGCCTATAGAAAAGTGAAGAAGTAAAGTAAGAAAAGAATATCTAATGATAAGTTTTCGTAGCAAGCACTAAAATATAAGTTAGAATATCCAAAATGTTAGTAATAATATAACTAACACGAATCTGTATTCGGTTTGTCAAGATATGCTTGTAGATGAAAGTTAGCCTATAGAAAAGTGAAGAAGTAAAGTAAGAAAAGAATATCTAATGATAAGTTTTCGTAGCAAGCACTAAAATATAAGTTAGAATATCCAAAATGTTAGTAATAATATAATAATTACGAATCTGTATTCGGTTTAGTCAAGATATGCTTGTAGATGAAAGTTAGCCTATAGAAAAGTGAAGAAGTAAAGTAAGAAAAGAATATCTAATGATAAGTTTTCGTAGCAAGCACTAAAATATAAGTTAGAATATCCAAAATGTTAGTAATAATATAACTAACACGAATCTGTATTCGGTTTGTCAAGATATGCTTGTAGATGAAAGTTAGCCTATAGAAAAGTGAAGAAGTAAAGTAAGAAAAGAATATCTAATGATAAGTTTTCGTAGCAAGCACTAAAATATAAGTTAGAATATCCAAAATGTTTAGTAATAATATAATAATTACGAATCTGTATTCGGTTTAGTCAAGATATGCTTGTAGATGAAAGTTAGCCTATAGAAAAGTGAAGAAGTAAAGTAAGAAAAGAATATCTAATGATAAGTTTTCGTAGCAAGCACTAAAATATAAGTTAGAATATCCAAAATGTTAGTAATAATATAACTAACACGAATCTGTATTCGGTTTGTCAAGATATGCTTGTAGATGAAAGTTAGCCTATAGAAAAGTGAAGAAGTAAAGTAAGAAAAGAATATCTAATGATAAGTTTTCGTAGCAAGCACTAAAATATAAGTTAGAATATCCAAAATGTTAGTATAATGTCTCAATTACGAATCTGTATTCGGTTTGTCAAGATATGCTTGTAGATGAAAGTTAGCCTATAGAAAAGTGAAGAAGTAAAGTAAGAAAAGAATATCTAATGATAAGTTTTCGTAGCAAGCACTAAAATATAAGTTAGAATATCCAAAATGTTAGTAATAATATAATAATTACGAATCTGTATTCGGTTTAGTCAAGATATGCTTGTAGATGAAAGTTTAGCCTATAGAAAAGTGAAGAAGTAAAGTAAGAAAAGAATATCTAATGATAAGTTTTCGTAGCAAGCACTAAAATATAAGTTAGAATATCCAAAATGTTAGTAATAATATAACTAACACGAATCTGTATTCGGTTTGTCAAGATATGCTTGTAGATGAAAGTTAGCCTATAGAAAAGTGAAGAAGTAAAGTAAGAAAAGAATATCTAATGATAAGTTTTCGTAGCAAGCACTAAAATATAAGTTAGAATATCCAAAATGTTAGTAATAATGTCTCAATTACGAATCTGTATTCGGTTTGTCAAGATATGCTTGTAGATGAAAGTTAGCCTATAGAAAAGTGAAGAAGTAAAGTAAGAAAAGAATATCTAATGATAAGTTTTCGTAGCAAGCACTAAAATATAAGTTAGAATATCCAAAATGTTAGTAATAATATAATAATTACGAATCTGTATTCGGTTTAGTCAAGATATGCTTGTAGATGAAAGTTAGCCTATAGAAAAGTGAAGAAGTAAAGTAAGAAAAGAATATCTAATGATAAGTTTTCGTAGCAAGCACTAAAATATAAGTTAGAATATCCAAAATGTTAGTAATAATATAACTAACACGAATCTGTATTCGGTTTGTCAAGATATGCTTGTAGATGAAAGTTAGCCTATAGAAAAGTGAAGAAGTAAAGTAAGAAAAGAATATCTAATGATAAGTTTTCGTAGCAAGCACTAAAATATAAGTTAGAATATCCAAAATGTTAGTAATAATATAACTAACACGAATCTGTATTCGGTTTGTCAAGATATGCTTGTAGATGAAAGTTAGCCTATAGAAAAGTGAAGAAGTAAAGTAAGAAAAGAATATCTAATGATAAGTTTTCGTAGCAAGCACTAAAATATAAGTTAGAATATCCAAAATGTTAGTAATAATATAACTAACACGAATCTGTATTCGGTTTGTCAAGATATGCTTGTAGATGAAAGTTAGCCTATAGAAAAGTGAAGAAGTAAAGTAAGAAAAGAATATCTAATGATAAGTTTTCGTAGCAAGCACTAAAATATAAGTTAGAATATCCAAAATGTTAGTAATAATATAACTAACACGAATCTGTATTCGGTTTGTCAAGATATGCTTGTAGATGAAAGTTAGCCTATAGAAAAGTGAAGAAGTAAAGTAAGAAAAGAATATCTAATGATAAGTTTTCGTAGCAAGCACTAAAATATAAGTTAGAATATCCAAAATGTTAGTAATAATGTCTCAATTACGAATCTGTATTCGGTTTGTCAAGATATGCTTGTAGATGAAAGTTAGCCTATAGAAAAGTGAAGAAGTAAAGTAAGAAAAGAATATCTAATGATAAGTTTTCGTAGCAAGCACTAAAATATAAGTTAGAATATCCAAAATGTTAGTAATAATGTCTCAATTACGAATCTGTATTCGGTTTGTCAAGATATGCTTGTAGATGAAAGTTAGCCTATAGAAAAGTGAAGAAGTAAAGTAAGAAAAGAATATCTAATGATAAGTTTTCGTAGCAAGCACTAAAATATAAGTTAGAATATCCAAAATGTTAGTAATAATGTCTCAATTACGAATCTGTATTCGGTTTAGTCAAGATATGCTTGTAGATGAAAGTTAGCCTATAGAAAAGTGAAGAAGTAAAGTAAGAAAAGAATATCTAATGATAAGTTTTCGTAGCAAGCACTAAAATATAAGTTTAGAATATCCAAAATGTTAGTAATAATATAACTAACACGAATCTGTATTCGGTTTGTCAAGATATGCTTGTAGATGAAAGTTAGCCTATAGAAAAGTGAAGAAGTAAAGTAAGAAAAGAATATCTAATGATAAGTTTTCGTAGCAAGCACTAAAATATAAGTTAGAATATCCAAAATGTTAGTAATAATGTCTCAATTACGAATCTGTATTCGGTTTGTCAAGATATGCTTGTAGATGAAAGTTAGCCTATAGAAAAGTGAAGAAGTAAAGTAAGAAAAGAATATCTAATGATAAGTTTTCGTAGCAAGCACTAAAATATAAGTTAGAATATCCAAAATGTTAGTAATAATATAATAATTACGAATCTGTATTCGGTTTAGTCAAGATATGCTTGTAGATGAAAGTTAGCCTATAGAAAAGTGAAGAAGTAAAGTAAGAAAAGAATATCTAATGATAAGTTTTCGTAGCAAGCACTAAAATATAAGTTAGAATATCCAAAATGTTAGTAATAATATAACTAACACGAATCTGTATTCGGTTTGTCAAGATATGCTTGTAGATGAAAGTTAGCCTATAGAAAAGTGAAGAAGTAAAGTAAGAAAAGAATATCTAATGATAAGTTTTCGTAGCAAGCACTAAAATATAAGTTAGAATATCCAAAATGTTAGTAATAATGTCTCAATTACGAATCTGTATTCGGTTTGTCAAGATATGCTTGTAGATGAAAGTTAGCCTATAGAAAAGTGAAGAAGTAAAGTAAGAAAAGAATATCTAATGATAAGTTTTCGTAGCAAGCACTAAAATATAAGTTAGAATATCCAAAATGTTAGTAATAATATAATAATTACGAATCTGTATTCGGTTTAGTCAAGATATGCTTGTAGATGAAAGTTAGCCTATAGAAAAGTGAAGAAGTAAAGTAAGAAAAGAATATCTAATGATAAGTTTTCGTAGCAAGCACTAAAATATAAGTTAGAATATCCAAAATGTTAGTAATAATGTCTCAATTACGAATCTGTATTCGGTTTGTCAAGATATGCTTGTAGATGAAAGTTAGCCTATAGAAAAGTGAAGAAGTAAAGTAAGAAAAGAATATCTAATGATAAGTTTTCGTAGCAAGCACTAAAATATAAGTTAGAATATCCAAAATGTTAGTAATAATATAACTAACACGAATCTGTATTCGGTTTGTCAAGATATGCTTGTAGATGAAAGTTAGCCTATAGAAAAGTGAAGAAGTAAAGTAAGAAAAGAATATCTAATGATAAGTTTTCGTAGCAAGCACTAAAATATAAGTTAGAATATCCAAAATGTTAGTAATAATATAACTAACACGAATCTGTATTCGGTTTGTCAAGATATGCTTGTAGATGAAAGTTAGCCTATAGAAAAGTGAAGAAGTAAAGTAAGAAAAGAATATCTAATGATAAGTTTTCGTAGCAAGCACTAAAATATAAGTTAGAATATCCAAAATGTTAGTAATAATATAACTAACACGAATCTGTATTCGGTTTGTCAAGATATGCTTGTAGATGAAAGTTAGCCTATAGAAAAGTGAAGAAGTAAAGTAAGAAAAGAATATCTAATGATAAGTTTTCGTAGCAAGCACTAAAATATAAGTTAGAATATCCAAAATGTTAGTAATAATATAACTAACACGAATCTGTATTCGGTTTGTCAAGATATGCTTGTAGATGAAAGTTAGCCTATAGAAAAGTGAAGAAGTAAAGTAAGAAAAGAATATCTAATGATAAGTTTTCGTAGCAAGCACTAAAATATAAGTTAGAATATCCAAAATGTTAGTAATAATATAACTAACACGAATCTGTATTCGGTTTGTCAAGATATGCTTGTAGATGAAAGTTAGCCTATAGAAAAGTGAAGAAGTAAAGTAAGAAAGAATATCTAATGATAAGTTTTCGTAGCAAGCACTAAAATATAAGTTAGAATATCCAAAATGTTAGTAATAATGTCTCAATTACGAATCTGTATTCGGTTTGTCAAGATATGCTTGTAGATGAAAGTTAGCCTATAGAAAAGTGAAGAAGTAAAGTAAGAAAAGAATATCTAATGATAAGTTTTCGTAGCAAGCACTAAAATATAAGTTAGAATATCCAAAATGTTAGTAATAATATAATAATTACGAATCTGTATTCGGTTTAGTCAAGATATGCTTGTAGATGAAAGTTAGCCTATAGAAAAGTGAAGAAGTAAAGTAAGAAAAGAATATCTAATGATAAGTTTTCGTAGCAAGCACTAAAATATAAGTTAGAATATCCAAATGTTAGTAATAATGTCTCAATTACGAATCTGTATTCGGTTTGTCAAGATATGCTTGTAGATGAAAGTTAGCCTATAGAAAAGTGAAGAAGTAAAGTAAGAAAAGAATATCTAATGATAAGTTTTCGTAGCAAGCACTAAAATATAAGTTAGAATATCCAAAATGTTAGTAATAATATAACTAACACGAATCTGTATTCGGTTTGTCAAGATATGCTTGTAGATGAAAGTTAGCCTATAGAAAAGTGAAGAAGTAAAGTAAGAAAAGAATATCTAATGATAAGTTTTCGTAGCAAGCACTAAAATATAAGTTAGAATATCCAAAATGTTAGTAATAATATAACTAACACGAATCTGTATTCGGTTTGTCAAGATATGCTTGTAGATGAAAGTTAGCCTATAGAAAAAGTGAAGAAGTAAAGTAAGAAAAGAATATCTAATGATAAGTTTCGTAGCAAGCACTAAAATATAAGTTAGAATATCCAAATGTTAGTAATAATGTCTCAATTACGAATCTGTATTCGGTTTGTCAAGATATGCTTGTAGATGAAAGTTAGCCTATAGAAAAGTGAAGAAGTAAAGTAAGAAAAGAATATCTAATGATAAGTTTTCGTAGCAAGCACTAAAATATAAGTTAGAATATCCAAAATGTTAGTAATAATATAACTAACACGAATCTGTATTCGGTTTGTCAAGATATGCTTGTAGATGAAAGTTAGCCTATAGAAAAGTGAAGAAGTAAAGTAAGAAAAGAATATCTAATGATAAGTTTTCGTAGCAAGCACTAAAATATAAGTTAGAATATCCAAAATGTTAGTAATAATATAACTAACACGAATCTGTATTCGGTTTTGTCAAGATATGCTTGTAGATGAAAGTTAGCCTATAGAAAAGTGAAGAAGTAAAGTAAGAAAAGAATATCTAATGATAAGTTTTCGTAGCAAGCACTAAAATATAAGTAGAATATCCAAAATGTTAGTAATAATGTCTCAATTACGAATCTGTATTCGGTTTGTCAAGATATGCTTGTAGATGAAAGTTAGCCTATAGAAAAGTGAAGAAGTAAAGTAAGAAAAGAATATCTAATGATAAGTTTTCGTAGCAAGCACTAAAATATAAGTTAGAATATCCAAAATGTTAGTAATAATATAATAATTACGAATCTGTATTCGGTTTAGTCAAGATATGCTTGTAGATGAAAGTTAGCCTATAGAAAAGTGAAGAAGTAAAGTAAGAAAAGAATATCTAATGATAAGTTTTCGTAGCAAGCACTAAAATATAAGTTAGAATATCCAAAATGTTAGTAATAATGTCTCAATTACGAATCTGTATTCGGTTTGTCAAGATATGCTTGTAGATGAAAGTTAGCCTATAGAAAAGTGAAGAAGTAAAGTAAGAAAAGAATATCTAATGATAAGTTTTCGTAGCAAGCACTAAAATATAAGTTAGAATATCCAAAATGTTAGTAATAATATAACTAACACGAATCTGTATTCGGTTTGTCAAGATATGCTTGTAGATGAAAGTTAGCCTATAGAAAAGTGAAGAAGTAAAGTAAGAAAAGAATATCTAATGATAAGTTTTCGTAGCAAGCACTAAAATATAAGTTAGAATATCCAAAATGTTAGTAATAATATAACTAACACGAATCTGTATTCGGTTTGTCAAGATATGCTTGTAGATGAAAGTTAGCCTATAGAAAAGTGAAGAAGTAAAGTAAGAAAAGAATATCTAATGATAAGTTTTCGTAGCAAGCACTAAATATAAGTTAGAATATCCAAAATGTTAGTAATAATGTCTCAATTACGAATCTGTATTCGGTTTGTCAAGATATGCTTGTAGATGAAAGTTAGCCTATAGAAAAGTGAAGAAGTAAAGTAAGAAAAGAATATCTAATGATAAGTTTTCGTAGCAAGCACTAAAATATAAGTTAGAATATCCAAAATGTTAGTAATAATGTCTCAATTACGAATCTGTATTCGGTTTGTCAAGATATGCTTGTAGATGAAAGTTAGCCTATAGAAAAGTGAAGAAGTAAAGTAAGAAAAGAATATCTAATGATAAGTTTTCGTAGCAAGCACTAAAATATAAGTTAGAATATCCAAAATGTTAGTAATAATGTCTCAATTACGAATCTGTATTCGGTTTAGTCAAGATATGCTTGTAGATGAAAGTTAGCCTATAGAAAAGTGAAGAAGTAAAGTAAGAAAAGAATATCTAATGATAAGTTTTCGTAGCAAGCACTAAAATATAAGTTAGAATATCCAAAATGTTAGTAATAATATAACTAACACGAATCTGTATTCGGTTTGTCAAGATATGCTTGTAGATGAAAGTTAGCCTATAGAAAAGTGAAGAAGTAAAGTAAGAAAAGAAAATCTAAATGATAAGTTTTCGTAGCAAGCACTAAAATATAAGTTAGAATATCCAAAATGTTAGTAATAATGTCTCAATTACGAATCTGTATTCGGTTTGTCAAGATATGCTTGTAGATGAAAGTTAGCCTATAGAAAAGTGAAGAAGTAAAGTAAGAAAAGAATATCTAATGATAAGTTTTCGTAGCAAGCACTAAAATATAAGTTAGAATATCCAAAATGTTAGTAATAATATAATAATTACGAATCTGTATTCGGTTTAGTCAAGATATGCTTGTAGATGAAAGTTAGCCTATAGAAAAGTGAAGAAGTAAAGTAAGAAAAGAATATCTAATGATAAGTTTTCGTAGCAAGCACTAAAATATAAGTTAGAATATCCAAAATGTTAGTAATAATGTCTCAATTACGAATCTGTATTCGGTTTGTCAAGATATGCTTGTAGATGAAAGTTAGCCTATAGAAAAGTGAAGAAGTAAAGTAAGAAAAGAATATCTAATGATAAGTTTTCGTAGCAAGCACTAAAATATAAGTTAGAATATCCAAAATGTTAGTAATAATATAATAATTACGAATCTGTATTCGGTTTAGTCAAGATATGCTTGTAGATGAAAGTTAGCCTATAGAAAAGTGAAGAAGTAAAGTAAGAAAAGAATATCTAATGATAAGTTTTCGTAGCAAGCACTAAAATATAAGTTAGAATATCCAAAATGTTAGTAATAATATAATAATTACGAATCTGTATTCGGTTTAGTCAAGATATGCTTGTAGATGAAAGTTAGCCTATAGAAAAGTGAAGAAGTAAAGTAAGAAAAGAATATCTAATGATAAGTTTTCGTAGCAAGCACTAAAATATAAGTTAGAATATCCAAAATGTTAGTAATAATGTCTCAATTACGAATCTGTATTCGGTTTGTCAAGATATGCTTGTAGATGAAAGTTAGCCTATAGAAAAGTGAAGAAGTAAAGTAAGAAAAGAATATCTAATGATAAGTTTTCGTAGCAAGCACTAAAATATAAGTTAGAATATCCAAAATGTTAGTAATAATGTCTCAATTACGAATCTGTATTCGGTTTGTCAAGATATGCTTGTAGATGAAAGTTAGCCTATAGAAAAGTGAAGAAGTAAAGTAAGAAAAGAATATCTAATGATAAGTTTTCGTAGCAAGCACTAAAATATAAGTTAGAATATCCAAAATGTTAGTAATAATATAATAATTACGAATCTGTATTCGGTTTAGTCAAGATATGCTTGTAGATGAAAGTTAGCCTATAGAAAAGTGAAGAAGTAAAGTAAGAAAAGAATATCTAATGATAAGTTTTCGTAGCAAGCACTAAAATATAAGTTAGAATATCCAAAATGTTAGTAATAATATAACTAACACGAATCTGTATTCGGTTTGTCAAGATATGCTTGTAGATGAAAGTTAGCCTATAGAAAAGTGAAGAAGTAAAGTAAGAAAAGAATATCTAATGATAAGTTTTCGTAGCAAGCACTAAAATATAAGTTAGAATATCCAAAATGTTAGTAATAATATAATAATTACGAATCTGTATTCGGTTTAGTCAAGATATGCTTGTAGATGAAAGTTAGCCTATAGAAAAGTGAAGAAGTAAAGTAAGAAAAGAATATCTAATGATAAGTTTTCGTAGCAAGCACTAAAATATAAGTTAGAATATCCAAAATGTTAGTAATAATATAACTAACACGAATCTGTATTCGGTTTGTCAAGATATGCTTGTAGATGAAAGTTAGCCTATAGAAAAGTGAAGAAGTAAAGTAAGAAAAGAATATCTAATGATAAGTTTTCGTAGCAAGCACTAAAATATAAGTTAGAATATCCAAAATGTTAGTAATAATATAACTAACACGAATCTGTATTCGGTTTGTCAAGATATGCTTGTAGATGAAAGTTAGCCTATAGAAAAGTGAAGAAGTAAAGTAAGAAAAGAATATCTAATGATAAGTTTTCGTAGCAAGCACTAAAATATAAGTTAGAATATCCAAAATGTTAGTAATAATGTCTCAATTACGAATCTGTATTCGGTTTGTCAAGATATGCTTGTAGATGAAAGTTAGCCTATAGAAAAGTGAAGAAGTAAAGTAAGAAAAGAATATCTAATGATAAGTTTTCGTAGCAAGCACTAAAATATAAGTTAGAATATCCAAAATGTTAGTAATAATATAATAATTACGAATCTGTATTCGGTTTAGTCAAGATATGCTTGTAGATGAAAGTTAGCCTATAGAAAAGTGAAGAAGTAAAGTAAGAAAAGAATATCTAATGATAAGTTTTCGTAGCAAGCACTAAAATATAAGTTAGAATATCCAAAATGTTAGTAATAATGTCTCAATTACGAATCTGTATTCGGTTTGTCAAGATATGCTTGTAGATGAAAGTTAGCCTATAGAAAAGTGAAGAAGTAAAGTAAGAAAAGAATATCTATGATAAGTTTTCGTAGCAAGCACTAAAATATAAGTTAGAATATCCAAAATGTTAGTAATAATATAATAATTACGAATCTGTATTCGGTTTAGTCAAGATATGCTTGTAGATGAAAGTTAGCCTATTAAAAGTGAAGAAGTAAAGTAAGAAAAGAATATCTAATGATAAGTTTTCGTAGCAAGCACTAAAATATAAGTTAGAATATCCAAAATGTTAGTAATAATATAACTAACACGAATCTGTATTCGGTTTGTCAAGATATGCTTGTAGATGAAAGTTAGCCTATAGAAAAGTGAAGAAGTAAAGTAAGAAAAGAATATCTAATGATAAGTTTTCGTAGCAAGCACTAAAATATAAGTTAGAATATCCAAAATGTTAGTAATAATATAACTAACACGAATCTGTATTCGGTTTGTCAAGATATGCTTGTAGATGAAAGTTAGCCTATAGAAAAGTGAAGAAGTAAAGTAAGAAAAGAATATCTAATGATAAGTTTTCGTAGCAAGCACTAAAATATAAGTTAGAATATCCAAAATGTTAGTAATAATATAACTAACACGAATCTGTATTCGGTTTGTCAAGATATGCTTGTAGATGAAAGTTAGCCTATAGAAAAGTGAAGAAGTAAAGTAAGAAAAGAATATCTAATGATAAGTTTTCGTAGCAAGCACTAAAATATAAGTTAGAATATCCAAAATGTTAGTAATAATGTCTCAATTACGAATCTGTATTCGGTTTGTCAAGATATGCTTGTAGATGAAAGTTAGCCTATAGAAAAGTGAAGAAGTAAAGTAAGAAAAGAATATCTAATGATAAGTTTTCGTAGCAAGCACTAAAATATAAGTTAGAATATCCAAAATGTTAGTAATAATATAATAATTACGAATCTGTATTCGGTTTAGTCAAGATATGCTTGTAGATGAAAGTTAGCCTATAGAAAAGTGAAGAAGTAAAGTAAGAAAAGAATATCTAATGATAAGTTTTCGTAGCAAGCACTAAAATATAAGTTAGAATATCCAAAATGTTAGTAATAATATAACTAACACGAATCTGTATTCGGTTTGTCAAGATATGCTTGTAGATGAAAGTTAGCCTATAGAAAAGTGAAGAAGTAAAGTAAGAAAAGAATATCTAATGATAAGTTTTCGTAGCAAGCACTAAAATATAAGTTAGAATATCCAAAATGTTAGTAATAATATAATAATTACGAATCTGTATTCGGTTTAGTCAAGATATGCTTGTAGATGAAAGTTAGCCTATAGAAAAGTGAAGAAGTAAAGTAAGAAAAGAATATCTAATGATAAGTTTTCGTAGCAAGCACTAAAATATAAGTTAGAATATCCAAAATGTTAGTAATAATATAACTAACACGAATCTGTATTCGGTTTGTCAAGATATGCTTGTAGATGAAAGTTAGCCTATAGAAAAGTGAAGAAGTAAAGTAAGAAAAGAATATCTAATGATAAGTTTTCGTAGCAAGCACTAAAATATAAGTTAGAATATCCAAAATGTTAGTAATAATGTCTCAATTACGAATCTGTATTCGGTTTGTCAAGATATGCTTGTAGATGAAAGTTAGCCTATAGAAAAGTGAAGAAGTAAAGTAAGAAAAGAATATCTAATGATAAGTTTTCGTAGCAAGCACTAAAATATAAGTTAGAATATCCAAAATGTTAGTAATAATATAATAATTACGAATCTGTATTCGGTTTAGTCAAGATATGCTTGTAGATGAAAGTTAGCCTATAGAAAAGTGAAGAAGTAAAGTAAGAAAAGAATATCTAATGATAAGTTTTCGTAGCAAGCACTAAAATATAAGTTAGAATATCCAAAATGTTAGTAATAATATAACTAACACGAATCTGTATTCGGTTTGTCAAGATATGCTTGTAGATGAAAGTTAGCCTATAGAAAAGTGAAGAAGTAAAGTAAGAAAAGAATATCTAATGATAAGTTTTCGTAGCAAGCACTAAAATATAAGTTAGAATATCCAAAATGTTAGTAATAATGTCTCAATTACGAATCTGTATTCGGTTTGTCAAGATATGCTTGTAGATGAAAGTTAGCCTATAGAAAAGTGAAGAAGTAAAGTAAGAAAAGAATATCTAATGATAAGTTTTCGTAGCAAGCACTAAAATATAAGTTAGAATATCCAAAATGTTAGTAATAATATAATAATTACGAATCTGTATTCGGTTTAGTCAAGATATGCTTGTAGATGAAAGTTAGCCTATTAAAAGTGAAGAAGTAAAGTAAGAAAAGAATATCTAATGATAAGTTTTCGTAGCAAGCACTAAAATATAAGTTAGAATATCCAAAATGTTAGTAATAATATAACTAACACGAATCTGTATTCGGTTTGTCAAGATATGCTTGTAGATGAAAGTTAGCCTATAGAAAAGTGAAGAAGTAAAGTAAGAAAAGAATATCTAATGATAAGTTTTCGTAGCAAGCACTAAAATATAAGTTAGAATATCCAAAATGTTAGTAATAATATAACTAACACGAATCTGTATTCGGTTTGTCAAGATATGCTTGTAGATGAAAGTTAGCCTATAGAAAAGTGAAGAAGTAAAGTAAGAAAAGAATATCTAATGATAAGTTTTCGTAGCAAGCACTAAAATATAAGTTAGAATATCCAAAATGTTAGTAATAATATAACTAACACGAATCTGTATTCGGTTTGTCAAGATATGCTTGTAGATGAAAGTTAGCCTATAGAAAAGTGAAGAAGTAAAGTAAGAAAAGAATATCTAATGATAAGTTTTCGTAGCAAGCACTAAATATAAGTTAGAATATCCAAAATGTTAGTAATAATATAACTAACACGAATCTGTATTCGGTTTGTCAAGATATGCTTGTAGATGAAAGTTAGCCTATAGAAAAGTGAAGAAGTAAAGTAAGAAAAGAATATCTAATGATAAGTTTTCGTAGCAAGCACTAAAATATAAGTTAGAATATCCAAAATGTTAGTAATAATATAATAATTACGAATCTGTATTCGGTTTAGTCAAGATATGCTTGTAGATGAAAGTTAGCCTATAGAAAAGTGAAGAAGTAAAGTAAGAAAAGAATATCTAATGATAAGTTTTCGTAGCAAGCACTAAAATATAAGTTAGAATATCCAAAATGTTAGTAATAATGTCTCAATTACGAATCTGTATTCGGTTTGTCAAGATATGCTTGTAGATGAAAGTTAGCCTATAGAAAAAGTGAAGAAGTAAAGTAAGAAAAGAA
>CAMPDV010005734.1:0-39575 GCA_946699065.1 Loxodes magnus | reverse complement strand
TATCTAAATCTATTTATTATAACTAATCTAATATCTAAATTAAAGAGAAATTAATAACTAATAAAGCTAAAAGGATAAAATATTAAGTATTTAATAGACATAATTAAAATATTAAAGCTTATTTTAATAATAAAATTAAATATTACTATTTAATAATTAGAAGATTAAATTAGTTATACACCATTTCTAGTTAGTTTAAATATTTACTTTCTACTACTTGTATTTATTACATTTATATAATTTGCTTAGAATCAACATTATAATTAATGATATTAGTTTATTATTATAAGAGAGAATTTTATAAATAAAAAGTTTTAATTAAATAGTAGTAAGAAAGTGGATAAATAAAAGATTTTATCTTATAAATTCTAAAAATACTTTGTTTTAAATAATTTGATACTTTTTAATATTTGTTTAAGCTAATTAGTAAGAAACTTATTTTATTTCATTTTATTTAATTAGTAAAAAGCTTAAATAAATAATTTTTTGATTAGTGAAAAATAATAATTAATAACAATAGCTTTAAAAGAATTGTAATATTTTATTTATCATTTAAATTAGTTTTCAAAGAAGAAAGGTTTTCTTATTAAGAGTCTTTGATTTAAAACACAAATAAATAGTAACTAATAAATGCATATTAAAGTTATTATAATAAGGATATAATTCTTCGTTATAAACTTTTAAAATAATAACTTATCCTTTTATTTAAAAGTAAAAAGATATAAAATAATTTAAAATTATAAAAAATTGTACACTATTAGTTTTATATCTTGTCTTGCTTTAAGACAAAATAAAAATTAAATGTTTTAGAAATAAGATACTTATAATTATGCTTAATAAATAACTTAATTGTTTAATTTTATTGAAATTGAGTTAGTAAAATTTATTGAGTTATTTTAATTAAAAATTAATTAAAATAAGTTATAAAAATTAAAATGGTGAAAAAACAAATGGAGAAAAAAGAAAAGCAATTTACTAAAAGTATTTTTTTAAGAAAACTCTTAAGAGCGAGAAGCCATATACTAGGGAAAATATCTCTACTTCATTTTAAGTATGAAATTCTGCCTAACTTATGCTACTAAAAGCTAATAAACAAGATCAGTTATGACTAAAGTAAAGGTATTTATTTAATATTTTTTAGACTAGATCATTTATGACACTTCATCTGTTTCATCGGTAGCTATATCAAGTGACCTGAATTGAATTGTATCAGGTTCTGGATGGCCTGAAAAGTCGATAAAAATCTTGAACTTCCAGACAGGTACTCTTCAAAGAACTATAACGGGACATACTTCTACTATTTTATCGGTAGTAATCTCCATTGATTCTAGCTATATAGTATCAGGATCTGATGACTAAACCATAAAGATCTGGAATTTATAGACTGGTGCTCTCATAAGAAATTTATCAGGACATACTTCTCCTATTAACTCGGTAGTAATCTCCCCTGACTTTAGATATATAGTATCAGGATCTTCTGACAAAACCATAAAGATCTGAAATTTCCACAATGGTGCTCTCATAAGAACTATAACGGGGCATACTTATACAGTTTTATCGGTAGTAATCTCCTATGACTCTAGATATATTATATCGGGATCTTGGGATAAAACTATAAAGATCTGGGATTTCTAGACAGATCAACTTGAACGAACTCTTACTGGGCATTCAGATTATGTTTTATCGGTGATAGTGTCTAAGGATAATAGGCATATCATATCAGGTTCTTATGACAGTACTATTAAGATATGGGACTTCTCTTCTGGTTAGTGTATTCGTACTCTTCAAGGTCACGTAGATGTACGTAGTATTCAGTTAAGTGTTGATTCAAGTGTAATATTTTCTTGTTCATGGGACAGAACAATCAAGATCTGGAACTTTGATAAGGGTGAGTGTATATAGACTTTATAAGGGCACACAAATTTCATAAATTCTATAGCATTGAGTGCTGATAATAGATGGTTGATATCGGGAGCTAGTGACAGGACGATAAGAAAGTGGAGGATTTCGAGTTGAGTAACTTGCTATTTGACTTAATTAAATTTTACGATTAAAGATATAAGATGATGGTAATGCATTTAAATGAATGCTTAATGATAACTATGTTTTTGTTTTATGAAGTGTTTGCTTTATATATTTATTTAAAATTTGTTATATTCTTAAATATTCTTGATTTAAAAAAAGGTTGAGTAATATAGGTTATTGAAATTAGTGAGGTATGTTGATTTAAAGTGGTAATGTTAAAAAATATTAAAGAATAATTTTGTTAAATGAAGACATGAAATAAGTTTAAGCCTAATTTAATGCTTTAGAATTTTTTATTGATTTATTTTTAGATTTAGTAAAAATTTCAAGTTGAGTATAAATTATCATTTTTTTGTGGAGTAGTTAAAATATTATTTGTACATGCAAAGTTAGTTTATAATTTTGATTATTAATTAAAAAATTTAATTAAGTATTTGATTTATTTTTTATGATTGATATTTAATATTGATTATTATTAATTATTATTAATTATTATTAGATATTTATTTATTATAATTATAAAATATTAAATTTTTATGTTTAAAATGTTTCGTTTTTGATTGGAAAATAAAATTTTCTGATATTAATTTTTTTATTTATCATTATCTTTCAATTTTAGAGCTTAAATTTCATGAAAATAAAAAATTTGTTTTTTTTGCTCAGCGTTTTACACTGCCAAAGATTTTCGGCACGGAATAAATTTAATTATTTCGGAATAAAAAATCCTAATAGGAATAAATTTTCAAGAAAAAATTCCAAATATAAAAGATTTTTGAGAAAAAAATAGGAATAAAAAAATTTTTATATTCGAAATAGAATTTGGAAATCTTTTTTGTTGAAATGGTATTTTGTAAAAATAAAAAACATTTTTTTTGTTAGGAAAATTTTTTGATTTGAAGAATTTTTAACAAATCTGTTTTGTTTTTGATTTAAAAATATATTTTTGATAAGGTAAATTATTTTTGAAATTATAAAATAATTTATTGTTTATACTTTGGAAAAAATACAATTTTTAATTTTGAACTTCTTTTCGAGTAAATGAAAAAATTCGCTTTAAAAATTCTTAATGTTATAAGAATTTACTTAAATAAAAAGGATCTCAAGAAAAAAGGAGATATAATTAAATAAACCGTGAAATCGTGAAAAAATTATCCTTTTTTCGCTCTGAGTTATTTGCTACAAAAGATTTTCGGGATAGAAAAATCTTTTTCTTAAAGAGATAGAATTTTAAAAGATTTGAAAAGTTTTTTAAATGATTTTTAAGAAGTAAAGATAAAAAAATAAATTACAATTTTAGGAAGAAACAAAATCAGTAAAAAATTTTTCTATAAGAGGGCTTAAAACTAACTTTTTAATAGATAATGCGAATTTTTAAAATAACTAATCTAAAAAGAACTAAAAAATCTCTTATAAAAATATGATCAATCAAATAGAAAAAATTAGGTACAATACATCTGTAATAATAAATTTTAGGCCAATTTACAAAGAATCTAAAAAAAGTAATTAAACAAGGATCTAAATAATATATCTAACCTAACTATATAAAATATAGAAACAAAAATTTATTAATCAAGTTTAAAAATATTCTGCTTTATATAATAATTAGAAAAACATTAAAAATTTAAGATGAGTAAAAGAAAAGAGCTTAGACTAACTATCTGTTTTTAGTTTGCGAAAAGATGTTAATTTAGAAGAGAAAAATAAGTTTTTAAGAAAAAATAGCTATATTAAGTATTTTTTCTCTTAAAAATTAGTTCTAATTTGGTAATATTAAAAGGAATAGGTTTAGGTTTCTGATGATTAGGAAGTTGAATATATCTACTATGTATATAGAAAATAGATTTTATTTATTAATGTTGTAATTTCTAATGAAGCTATTTGATTAAAGTTGAAAGGTTTTTTAAAAAATGGATTGACTATTTATGATTAAGAAAGATTTGGTAGTAAAGTATATAAATAATTTGAATATATGGAAAATGATAAAAATCTTAAGTTTCTTGTAAATTATCTTATATTTGCATCTAAAATAAGAATAAAATGATATTCTAATATTAAATAATAGGAATTACCAAAATGAAAGTGTAAATAATTAAGAAATCAATATAGTTTTCATTATATCAAAAAAGGTTAAAAGCTTTAATTTTTTGTATTAATTAAAATAATATACAAAGTGTAATTTAATAACTATTATAATTATATCTATATGGGAAATATTTCGTACAATATAAAAAGAAACATATATAGCATAATAAAAAGCAAAGCTTTTTCTAAGATGATAAAGCGAATAATACACAATTTCATAAATGACCTTAAAAATGAGGTATTTTTGTTTGATTCTAAATGATTAGACAACTAAATGATAATTGATAATTTAAGGATTGCTTTAATAAATGTTTGGTTTAATATACAATATAGTATTTTTTAATTTAAGATGCTAAATATTCATAAACATAAAAAGATTTAAAGTGGTTTAATAAATAGGATTTGATTAAGCACTTATTTAAATTTAAAAGATCTTATCAAGAAATTAAATTAAAATATTTTCATATTCATTTTCTAATTAAATAGTCATTATTTATATTTATCTATTTGATTGATGTTTTAAAGATTGTAATTATATTTATTCATAAAGTATGATATCAACTGAAAATTGCTAGATTATTTAAAGATAAAAACTTAATTCTTAAAACAATTCTTTTATAAGATAAACAGTGATAAGATGATATTATAGCTTAAAAATAACATTTTTTCTGCAAATTTATTTATAAAAAAAACTTAATTTTATGTGAGATTAATTGAAGATGAGCAAGAATTTGAGGAAATATAAAATAAATAGGTTATAAGATGCAATATATCGTCAAAAATATTTAGAATCTTTTCTGCAAACTTATCTAGAATTCTTTTAGATAGATTAAGATAATCTTGAAGTTTAATATAAATTTATCAAAAATAACATCTAATACAATGCTGATTAAACATTAGGATCCTTTATTCCAGATTCAAGTTATAACAAATATCTCGAGATCTTACTAAGAAATATTTAGGCCTAAAAGAGCTAACTCAGTATATAAGAAGCATACATTATATCTGGAAGAATAAACTAATAAGTAACTAATATTCATGAAAAAACGACATTCTGAATGACTTCAATTCTAATTTGTGAAATTTTGAAAAAACAAAAAAGAAACTTTTACTTCTAAATGGAGATTCTAAAGAAATATTTTCACATACTAAGAAAATTAAAAAGCCTAATAAATTAAATGAACTTTAATTAAGAAATCAAAAATAAATCCATTGATTCATGGGAGAATTTATTTTTAAAAAGCATTCTAATCTAACTAAATAATAAATAAATCTTAGTAATTAAAAATAGATAAAATATAAGATAGTATTTAAGAAATTAAAGATTATCAACTATTTATTAGGATTTTATCTACCATACAACAAATTATAAAGAAATTACGAATGGAAAATCAGCTGATTCAGACAGAATAAAAGGTGAATTTCTGAAATATGGTGGATAATATTTGATAATAATTCTTCACTCTTTTCTGAATAATTTGTTAAGATTTGGAAGAATTCCTTAGGAGGTAAATAAATGGGCAGTAATTCCAATACTTAAAAAAGGAAATAAAGATGACTAGAAAAACTGACTACCTGTTTCTCTTATTAATATTATTATAAAACTATATGATAAAGCTTTAACAAAAAGACTATACAATCTGATTTATTAGAGAAATTTGATTCACCCTTCATAAATGGGATTTATAAAAATCAGATAAACAACTTAATAAATTTGAATAATATAACAAATAATTGATAACTATCGGAAACGTGCTAAAGGTAAGCATTTTTACATAAACTCAATTAAAGATCAAATTTATCAAATCTGAATGCATCTAAATTTTAAAGAAACATTAGAAATAATAAAATTTATGATTAGATAATTAACCAATTATTTAAAAGGAACTAGTAACATATTTAGATGTAATGCTACATTAGAAGAAGAATTTTAATTCTCATTGTAGAGAAGTCGTGATCAAGTATTTAGTTGCAATGAAAAAGCTGTTTTTTAACTTATGAGATATAAGAATGTTTGGCATTTTAAAACTTTATGCAAACTTTTTACCTAAAGCAGAATATGGAGAGAACTAGTACCATGGTGTATTCAGAGAGGAATAACTTGAGTTTTGAATAGAATTGAGTATGAGAATGATTTCAAGCAATTTAAGCAGCAACATTAATAAGTTATGTTTCATAGATTTAAACTGGTTATCTTTCAAACACATTATGGCAATAAAGTTTTTTAAATTCTATTATAAAATTAAATAAGAAAGTATTGATTTTTCAACATCGACAATAGGCTCTCTTTTCATTACCAACTATTTGATTTCAATGATAAAGTTTAGCAATTATCAGACCTCTACCTGTAGAATTCCAAGATTAGTATAAATTAAAAAATGTTTACTAAAGAGAACAAAATACAATAATATTTTTATAATACAGCTACTCAAAAGTTTAGGAGAATGAAAAAAGCTAAAATATATACTGAAAAGTTCAGTAATCTTAACCAAATTTCAATAAACACTTACATTAAGTTGAACAAAGAATTTAGACAAAAAATTATCAGTATATATAAACTTAGAACCCAATCTTTTAATCCCCGAAAAGATTTTTAAGATCTTCATTATCCTATTGATAATCCCTACTGTATATGTGGAGAGTATGGTACAGCACATTTTTAATATATATACTATTCTAATATAAGAGATTGACTATCGTAAAAGATTGAGAATTATGACTTAAGACGCTTTATAATATATGATTAAATACTTATAAAATAGTTTCCAAAGTCTTATTTGGGATATTTAGATTTCTAAATAAAAGTATAAGAAACTTATATCAAGAAGATTAGAATGATTAGAAATGGAAAAAGTAAAAAAGGAAAATATAAAAGAGAGACTATAACAAGAGTAATTTAAAATTGATGAGATCAAGATTATAATTAAAGAGCATTAAAAACATTTACTAATGTCTATAATTGAAGCAATTCATGCAGTTATAGATGTCAAAAAACTGTTTTAATTTAAAATTGAAATAAACAGTTTCATACAATAACTCTTTTATTAAAGTGAAATATTATTACTAAATAGCTTTAATTTATAGCATTTATTTTTATAAATAAATATTAAAATTTAAGTTCTAAAAACTAATTAAATTGCTAAGCCATGAACTCTTAACTATAATTAATAAAACATAGATAATATAAAGGAAGAAATATTTTAAAGGAATTGAAGTGCTAAGTAAACCAAAGGAAACTTAGCTTTATTACTTTAATAATATAAAATTCTAAATGATAGCAAGTTAAAAATAATCCTTTATAATAGTAAGATATTAATATTAAAAATACTATATCAAAAATCTAAAATAATTAAATAATTATATGCTAGAATTAATTATCTTTGTATAATTAAAAATTAATAAAGAGGAAGCTTTTCATAATTTTGATATGAATTTAAATAATTGGTTAACAATAAGCATTTGATTACTAGATTATAAAATATAAAAATTCTCATTTGATAATTAATGTCTACAATAATTAAAACAATAATTTAGTTAATTAAAAAGTAAATATAGTTAAACATATCTTTAGAGATAACTGTATAAAATAAAATTAATAAAGAATTATCAATAATTATAAATTTAATGAATGTATAATTTTTAGTTCTAAATAATATAAGTAATTATAATAATAATCTTAACTAACTTTTATTATAAGTTAAGTATAAATTATTAATTTATATATCAAAATTTAATTAAACATAATTATGTAAAATTAATTATTTTATAATTGTCAGCTTAAAGAAATTTAAATATAAGCCATTATTATTAATTTGCTAATAATAAGAAAATTATACTTACATATTTAACTATAATTAAATTACTTTATTTCTTTAAAAACATATTTTAACTAAAACTATCCTTTAAAATTATAAATGCTAAAAGATTAAATTTTATTTATCATTTTTATTATTTATATCAACAATTATATTAGAAAATTTTCATATTTTAGCTTAAAATAATAAAATAAATGATAATTATTAAATTATTTATTTTCATTTTTAAAAATTAATCATTTCAAAATCTTATTTACTATTTCAAAATTTATATCATAAATCATAATAATCAACTATAACAGTTTAAATATTCAGACATCATTGCATAATTATTGCCATTTAACCAGCCAAATTACGCTAAATTTCAAACTTTCTATATTTCATGCTTTCACTCTCATCTTGATAAACAATTTTTTAGCTAAATCTGTTTATGGGTTTTTAATATAATCTATTTTCTTTTCACTCTAGTTCTTAAAATCTTTAATGGACTTCTAAATATTATTGATGAAATATTTTTATGTACTTATCTAATTTAATTATCTTATCTTTTTAAACTATTTATTAATATAGTTTTAGCCATATAAAACAAGTCTTTTACAATATTTTCATTAATTATTTTAAGTTTATTAAAAAAAATTTAAAACTTAAAACTTAAACTAAACTAAAATAGTCTGGTGACATCTTTAATTGTTAGAATTACTTCCTTCAATGAAAGATGCTTTAGAATTATTAATAAGTTTTTCATCTCCCGCTTTCATCTTCATCTTATACTTCAGTTTAATCATCTTATTTATCAATTTTTTCCTTCTATTCTTCCACTTATTCTTTTAGCTCTTCTTATTATTCCTTTTCTTCCTCGTTCTCTTCACTATTTTCTTGATTTTTTACTTCCTATTCCTTAGATTCAGGACTTTCCAATCATTCTTCTTCCATTTCGAATAATTCCAATCTCCTTTTGAGCAGCATCCTGTGGAAAATTTTTATTTGTAAATCTATATATTCTATCTTGTTTTTTGGGAATTAGTTGATATAATTTTAATCATAGGTTATTAATCTTCCTATATCACCTTATTCAATCTTTGTTTTTTAGCCATTCTCTTATATCTATGTAACAATTGCAATCTATAATATGTTGGAACTTGTTCAATTCTCCACAGATGCAATGAGGATTCTCGATAGGATAATATCTGTCTTGAAGATCTTTCCGAAAGTTGTAGCTTTAAGTTCTGAGTTTGCATATACTGATTATTTCTTTTCTATATTATTTATTTAGTTTTGGATAGGTAATTTCTGGGAATTATCGTTAGTTACAAAATTATTCTATAAAAATCTTTGCAGTTGGCATACATTTAAGTCTTTACTAAGTTATTTTATAGAATTTTTGTTCAATCTAGTTCTTTACATATTTCGTAAAGGTAGTTAAGCTACTATTATGTTCCTAATTATTAAAGTCAATTTCGTAGTATTCAGATAATCTTGTTAATTAGTCTCTATATTAATATCCTTCCTATCAATTATTCATAAAGAGAGTCCCTAATGTTGATTATGGAAGGTTAATACTTTCTTATCGTATTTTATAAAAAAATCTAAAAAACCTCAAAGCCATAATATCTTTAAATGGCATTCAGTTAAGATCTATATAACAGGACTCATTAAAAGTGTTTTCAGGTGCTTAGAAGGCTTTCCTTGCTATTAATCTCATACTTTTGTCAATTTTATTTAGTGTTTTAGTTGCTCCATTTTAGACTGCTCAAGGTATTAATTCTCCTCCATATTCAACTTTAGGGAGCGTGAACATCCGGCACAAAGTCTTAAAATGTCAAGGTGTCACATTTTTATATCTTGATAATGTATATACTACTTTCTTCATAGCAGGCAGATAATTAGATGAAACCGATTTGCAGTGATTAATTAGATCCTTTTTTTGATGAAGAATTACTCCTAAATATGTTACTTATTACTTTTAAATAATTGGATTGTCTTTTATTTTAAAGTTTAACTTAATTTCTTTTTGATTCTTTTTTAAGAATTAAATAGCTTCGCATTTTGAAGTATTAATATTCAATTAAGTTCATTCGAATACTTTTTATGTTTCATTTATTAAAATCTGCATGGATTTTCAGATTTGGATAAGAGAATTAAATCATCTGCCCATCCTCTACATGCGAAGCTTCTGTCAATAGTATTACATTTGAATCCTATTATGTTACTTTTACTTTCTAAATATCTGATTACAATATCATAGTACAGTAAAGCAAGCACTGGACCATGTGAGCTACCTTATATAACTCCATTATTGTATTTTATCTTCCTAGATAAGGTTCCATCTATAAGAAAGGAGGAATTTATGTTTTTAGAAAGATTCAAGGGCATTTATAAGTCCTAAAGGAAGCTTGACTCTCCTGAGTTAATCGAAAAGCAATCTTCTTTCTATAGTATCAAACTTAAAAAAATTTTAAATATTTGTAAAAAGATTACTCTTGAAAATGTACTCAAATGTATCAAATTCCTATCTACTTAAGCAAAGTTTATTAAATTGAATTTGATATATCGATGATTCAGTTCATATTAAAAATTATAAGTATAAGTAATTAGTTTTTAGATTGAAATAGTTTCTTAAATTAGATGTCTATTGTATTTAGCGTATATTATTAAGGAGAAAACGTTTTATATATTTTCTATTAAATCAACAAATAATTTTACTGTTGACATGACTGCATTCTTTAAAGGCATTCTTAGAATACATTTTTTTAAATATTGCTATGCTTATTAAACTCTTTGAAATCATTAATTATAATATCTATTTGCAAATATTCATAAGTAAGCAAGATTTTGATTATCTTGACAACTCTTAATTTAAAAAAAAAATTTATCTTATATCAGATTTATTTCTTTGCCCTGATTTTGAGAATAAAGATTAAATGGTGTAATTTTTATCTTTTTATTAAGTAGAATTATTTTTGCTAAATTGGAGCTAGCATTGCTGATATTATAATGAAAGGTAAAAATCAACTAGTATTCACCATATAATGGGAATTCTCAACTAAATAATGTCTGTCTTAAAGATCCTTGCGAAAGTTGTAACTTTAGGTTCTGAGTTTGTATATACTAATTATTTCTTTTCGATACTATTTATTTAGTTTTGAATAGGTAATTTTAAGGGAATAATAATTGTTATTCTAATTATTCTATAAATAATTTTGCAGTGGGCATCCTTTTTAGTCTTTTAATAGTTACTTCATAAAATTTATGTTGAATCTTACTTTTAATATATTTTGTAAAAGTATTAAAGCTACTATTATATTCCTAATTATTAATATCTATTTCGTAACATTCAGATAGTCTTGTTACTTAATCTCTATATTAATATCCTTCTTACCAATTGTTCTCAAAAAGGGAATTACTTATTAGTTAATTTTTCCAAATTACGCGTGAGTTTCTTTATATACTTGATTACCTCTTTTAACTTCAATATACTTCTTTATGAGGTCTTTTGTAAGTTTATTATATTTAGGGTCTGGAATAAATGAACCTAATATTACACCTGCAATTATAGTATATATTGCATTTAATACATGAGTATTAATCCTCTAAAATTATTTCCTATCAGATTTGAAAAATCCATTATAAGTTTCAAAAAAAGATTCTTAGTATTTTTATCTGTCAATAGGGTCTTGTAGCCTGCTAACTTTATATTTTCTTTAGCTAATTATGTCCAAATAGAGAATTGTGTTGAAGTGAAAATTTACCGTAATTGGTATGTGATCAGTAAATAGTTAGTTATAATGAACCTAGAAGTTTTCAAATTGATTAATATTCAGGTGATTGTTTATTACAATATAGTCATTGCAATACATAAAACCTGTTCTTTTATGTATGCAAGTGTTGCTGTTCATATTATTTACTATTTCAAGATACTTCTGAATAATAAATTCCTAGAATCTGTTTGTATTAATCATAGTCATTATTAGGAATATCTCCATAATCTTATAGAGGAGCATTGAAATCTCCCATTTGAATATGTGGGTTATTTTGGAATTGATTAAGTAGCAAATTTATATAGTCATATGCTTGGGTCTTTTATGTTCTCATTTTAGCTAATATCTGGCATGTAACTGGACGTAATAAATATAATATCTAGTTTGGCTATGATAAATCGATTCTAGGATACATCAATTATATTAGTTATTCTTCAGTACTACTGAGTTCTTCTTTAATAAACTAGACATACACCTCCTCCTTTTCCTGAATTTTTGTAATAAGTCCCTATAACCTTATAATTAAATATTGGATGAAATATCTTGTTTTTTACGAAGTTTCATTAATTGAAAAATGTCAATACTATTTCCTCTTATGAATTCTTCTACTTTATATAGTTTACTTGCTAATCCATTTATGTCGATATATCCAATCTTAATTTGATTGACGCTACTTCTCTTTTAGTGATTATCTTGAATCTAAAATAATTTGTTTTCCTTGTTGATTTAGTTAAGAGCCTCCTTTCCACCCAGGTTCATAAATTAAAATTTTTTTTTTTTGTCCACTGATTTCAAGATGAACCTATTTTTTTTAATGTTATTTATTTTAGTCATAAAATTAAATTATAATATAGAGATATTTTTCTGCTATATATACTTTAATAATCTCTTATCAATATTAATTTTAACTACTTGACTGTCAATCTATCCTTTATCAAGTTCTTAGTCAAGTACAACGTATCTGTTTTTAATTTATAGTTTAGAAATTAGTTCTTCTTCAAAAGTTAGATAATATAAAGTCCTCTTAGCTATTTTGAATTAACATTGTAATTTTTTATAAAAGCCTAATTTTGTTCCATTTTTATTGATATGTTATTTAGTAGATGGAAAATATGGATCTGGATATTTTCTCTTTAATTAATTTATAGAATCTTATTCCAAAGAATTTCTTAAGTATTCTATTTTAGAGTTTATGAATGAGAGTTGTTGAAAAATCTAAAAAGATCATTCACAGAATTTTTATGGATAGAAATGTTAAATTGGAAGAAATTTACTACTTTAAAATTTGGCTCTATTTCAGATTTTACCATTAAAGTACATTTTTCTGATGCAACTTTATCAAAAGATTTGATTTAATTGATTAGTTGTTCATTTAGTTTATCATATTATTTCTGCAATTTTATGTATTTAGAATCAATAAAGTCGCACTAGGAAATTTAATCCAAATGTAGTAGGTTTGTTCCAGTAGCCGTATCTAAAGTCAAAATAATTGTTTGAATTTTTTAATCACTGGATTAAATTTTGACAAATGTGTAATCATTCTATAGTTAATGTTTATATGAAAGAATATTTAAATCTTGGATATACTTATTTTTTGTAAATGTAATGAACCTAAATGCTTTAATTAATCCAATTCTTTAAGTTATAGATTCTATTAAAGATTATTACATAAATCCGATTCTAAGAATATTTCTTTTCTCATTCAATGTTCAAAATTTCAAGTTAGCTTTATAATATTTATACTTAATCAGTTACTTTTTAATTTTAAGATTTCAGTTATTAATTATAATTAAAAATATAGTTTAATTCAAGTTCAAAATTAGTTTTTTATTATCAAACTTCTTAAAGTAGTTACCAAATGTGTTGTTATCCAGAAAATTACTATTAGTAGAATGAAATTTATTATTTATAATATTCCCTATTTTGAATATAATAATGATTCTTCAGTTTATATTTGATCCATTTCTAATTTTATCTATTGCGTTTACGCTTCTTAATTTATATAAACTCTATTGTTAGTTTAAGTTCTTTATTCAATACATTTCATTATAAAATCTGTTTAAACAGTTATCTCTTTAGTATTAACATAAGTTGTTTATACTGATTATTCGTGAATTCTTATTTACTCTTTGGATTAAAATGAAAATTAATTACACTCAAATTTTTATTGAAAAATGTTCTAAAGTAGTTATTAATTATGTTTTACTAAAGAAATATATTATTTATAAAGTAACATTATCTAATGAAATAGTTCAGTTTAATCTTCTACTTTAAAATATTAAATAGGTTATTTTTTATCTGTTATAATATTTAATTATTTTTAAATAGCTTTTCCTAATAATATTATAAGGCAAATTTTAGTAACTAATTTTATTTTTTTTGTATTTCTAATTAATTTTATTAATATATGCTTTATAATATGCTTTTGATGATTCTTAGTTATTTATCAAGGTTTATTTTTCTAGTTTCGTATTTTGTTTCTGTACTATCTAATTTTTTCATTTAATAAAAAGTTCTTATCTATTAGTCTTTATATATCCTATTTAAGTACTTTTATACCTAAAAAAAATTAAATTTCATTAAACGAATTATTAATTGCTTAATTTTGAATTGCATTTATTGGGCCACCATTTTATTATAGTTGTTTATTTTAATTCTAAAGATCAGATAAATAGTGATACTTTGAATTAACAGAAATAATATTATTGTCCTTACTTTTAACTGTTTTTATTACATTCAATTTAATCTAATTTGATTACTGTTATTCAAAAATAAATCTTAAGTTTATGTACTTTTTTTATATTGTAAAAGGATATTTTTATTTAAATTTAAATTCAAATTTTAAAGCATATCTTAAGAGATCGGAGTGTCCTTAGATAATATCTTAATTTTTCAAAGATTTTTTGGATGATCTTTTTGTATCTTCTGCGGTAATATTTTAGGCGTTTAAACTAGTTTTCTACCTAAAGTTTATTTTTCTTTCAACAGATGCTATAATTGATGTCCACGATGAAGAGAATTTCGAATTGATTTCAGTGGAACGTGTAAGAATTTATTTTATAGTTTTTGACTACAGATATTTAGTAATTTTCTAAATAAATCCATTATTAATGTTTACTTAATTGATTTTTATCAACTCCTTTTCTTTTATTTGGAGTTTTTATGCACCTGCCTGCGTTTGATCTATCAGTTTGCAGCTTCTTAATAATCAATTAAAGAAGAGTCGCTAGTTAAAACTAGTGAATTTTAAGTATTTTCCATTTTTTTAATTTAACCTGGTGCTTATAATGAATAATCATTAAACCACAATTATAACAGTTTCTTTTGTAGTACATATATTAACGTTACTATCATTCATTATTTCAAGGACATTTAGCAGGAGAAATTCTTATAATCTATATGTATTATCAAATTATTTTCAGGATTGTCTACAAAACCTTATAAGAAGGGTGTTGAAATCTCCCGTCAGTATATGTTGATTCTCATCAAACTTATTTAGCAATGTGCCAAGAAGTTCATAAGCTTAATCTTTGATATCTTAATTTAAAAACTATTGTTAAAAATTTTTATATCTATCAAAACTCTAACCCTTTTTTTTAAATTATCCATCCCGAAAATCTTCTGTAGTGTAAGACTCAGAACTAAAAAATAAAAAATAATTGTTCACAATTTCTTTCTTTACTTTCTTTTCTCTCCTTTTTAATTGAGATCCTGTTCAATTAAGTAAATACTTATAAAATTAAAAAAATTTTATCACTAGTTTTTTCATTTACTCGAAAAGAAATTCAAAATTTTAAAAATTTTACATCTAAGTAAAAAAGCATTTTTATCAAAAACATAAACAATAACTTTTGTTTTTATCATCATTTCAAAAAAATTAAACTTATCAAAATTTTTTTCTTGAAATAAAAAAGCAACAAAAAATTTGCTAACATTTTTCAAATAAAAAGATTTTTCCTTAAAACAAAAATAAGTTTTTTCATTTTTACAAAATACCATTTTAACAAAAAAGATTTACAAATTCTAATTATACTTAAAAATTTTTTAAATTCCTATTTTTTTCAAAAATCTTTTATATTTGGAATTTTTTTCGAAATTTTATTCCCTTTTAACTTTTTTTATTCCCGAAATCAAAAAATTTTATTCCGTGTACGAAAATTTTTGGTAGTGCAAAACGCTGAGCAAAAAACAAATTTTTCATTTTCATAACTTTATGCTCTATAAATTGAAAGATAAAAAATTAACATCAGAAAAATTAATTTTCCAATCGAAAACATATAAATTCAAAATTTTATACTAATATATAAATAATAATAATAATAATAGTTAATAAAAATTAATAATAATTATAATAATCAATAATAAATATCAATCATAAAAAAATAAATCATAAAAAACAAAATTTAATTTAAAAATAAAATACTTAATTAAAATTTTTAATTAATAATCAAGATTATAAACTAACATTAAACTTATAAATAATATTTTAACTACTTCACAAAAAAATCTAAAATTTATACTCAATTTGAAATTTTTACAAAATCTAAAAATTAATCCATAAAATTTTATAGAATAAAATTAAACTTAAACTTATTTTACGTCTTCATTTAACAAAATTATATTTAAAATATTTTTTAATAAATTACCACTTTAAAATCAACATACCTCACTAATTTCAATAACCTATATTACTCAACCTTTTTTTAAACCAAGAATATTTAAGAATATAACAAATTTTAAATAAATATATAAAGCAAACACTTTCATATAACAAAAAACATAGTTATCATTAAACATTCATTTAAATGAATAACCAATATCTTATATCTTTAATTGTAAAATTTAATTAAAGTCAAATAGCAAGTTACTCAACTCGAAACTCTCCACTTTCTAATTGTCCTGTCCTCAGCTCCCGATACCAACCATCTATTGTCAACACTCAATGCTATTGAATTTATTCCATTTTTTATGCCCTTACAAAGTCTATATACACTAACCCTTATCAAAATTCCAGATCTTGATTGTTCTGTCACCAGAACCAAGAAAATATAACACTTGAATCAACACTTAACTGAATACTTGATACACCACCTACTTGACCTTAAAGAGTACGAATGCACTAACCAGAAGAGAAGTCCCATATCTTAATAGTCTTGTCATAAGAACCTGATATGATATACCTATTATCCTTAGACACTATCACCGATAAAACAGAACTTGAATGCCCAGTAAGATTTCGCACAAGCTGACCTATCTAGAAATATCCCAAATCTTTATAGTGCTATCCCAAGATCCCGATATAATATATCTAGAGTCATAGGAGATTACTACCGATATAACTATAGAAGTATGTCCCGACAAAGTTCTTTGGAGAGCACCATTGTGGAAATTTTCAGATCTTTATAGTTTTGTCTTCAGATCCTGATACAATATAGCTAGAGTCTGGGTAGATTACTACCGAGTAAACTGTAGAAGTATGTCCTGTTAAAGTTCTTATGAGAACACCAGTCTATAAGTTTCAGATCTTTATGGTATTATCAGAAGATCCTGATACGATATAGCTAGAGTCAGGGGAGATTACTACCGATCAAATAGTAGAAGTATGTCCCATTATAGATCTTAGGAGAGTACCTGTCTGGAAATTCCAGATCTTTATCGAATTTTCAGGGTTGTTCGAACCTGATACAATTAAATTCAGGTCCCTTGATATAGCTACACGAGTAAACACGTGATGTGTGACCAGTAAGGATTTAGTCTAAAAAAATATTAAAGAAATACCTTTACTTTGGTCATAACTGATCTTGTTTATTAACTTTTAGTAGCATAAGTTAGGCAGAATTTCATACTTAAAATGAAGTAGAGATACTTTCCCTAAATGTGGCTTCTCGCTCTTAAGATTTTCTTAAAAAAATACTTTTAGTAAATTGCTTTTCTTTTTTCTCCATTTATTTTTTCTCCATTTTAATTTCATAACTTACTTCAATAATATTTAATTAAAATAACTCAATAAATTTTACTTACTTAATTTCAATACAATTAAACAATTAAATTATTTATTAAGCATACTTATAAATATCTTATTTCTTAAACATTGAATTTTTCTATTTTTGTCTTAAAAACAAGACAAGATATTAAACTAATAATGTACAAACTTTTAGAATTTTAATTATTTTATTTCTTTTTACTTTTAATAAAAGGATAGATTAATTATATCACAAATTTTATAACGAAGAATTATATCCTTATTATAATAACTTTAATATGCATTTATTAGTTACTACTTATTTGTGCTTTAAATAAAAGACTCTTAATAAGAAAACCTTATTTCGTTGTAGACTCCTTTTTAATGATAAATAAAATATTACAATTTTTTGTAAATATACTGTTATTAATTATTGTTTTTCACTTACATTTAATCAAAAAATTATTTACTTAAGCTTTTTACTAATTAAAAAAAATGAAATAAAATAAGTTTCTTATTAATTAGTTTGAATAGATATTAAGAAACATTAAATTATTTAAAACAAAGTATTTTTAGAATTTATAAGATAAACTCTTTTATTTATCCACTTTCTTACTACTATTTCATTAAAACTTTTTATTTATAAAGATATCTCTTAAAATAATAAACTAATATAATTTATTTTAATGTTGATTCTAAGCAAAATATATAAATGTAATAAATAAATTTAGATAACTTTCTCTTTTTATAGCAAACTAATATTATATTTATTATTTATGTTATTTTTGAATTATCATTTCAAATTAATAATACCTAAATTATTTTACTTTACATTACACTTACTTCTTTTCTATTATTCTATACAAATAGAAATTATATTGCTACCACTATTAATACTCTCTTTATTAAAATTACTTGTTTGGATATAAATAAAATTATAAACTTTTTTATGAAAGAAAGCATATTTTTAATATCTTCTATTACTATTTTCTGAATTAATAGAAAGATTAAACTTAACATAATATATTTCTTTGTAGTATGAGATAATATAATTTATTAGATTAGCAATATAAGTTATTTAAAATTAATCTAACAGATTATTATTTACTCTTAATACATTTTATTAATCTACTATTATTCTATATCTTTCTGTTCCTAATCAACAATTCTACATGTTTTGCTTTATAGTGTATCACCATTTATTAATCTTATTACAAAAGATTTAAACTTAAAAAGATTATATAGATAGTTATAGAATTATTTGAAACTTAGGCATTAAAATGAGCTAGATTTTTAGATTATTTATAATTTTCCTAAATTTAAATTATATTTATATATTCCTTTTTATTAACTATATTTTGTAATTAACTTTTTATTTGGAAAACTGACAAAAAGATACATTTTGTAAATATTTAGTCTTAATTTATCTAAGTTTATTTTAGTGAGTATAAGAGTATATTAAATTTAATTATTAATGATACTAGTTCTATAAAACATTTAGGTAATTATATGTACTAAAATAAATAGTAAAGAGAAAACATTATTCTTTTATATAATTAAATAAAGAAAAGCTAATTTAAATTTTCAATAGAGTCAATTATTCCTTTATCTAAAATCCTCTATTTATCTTAAAATCAAATGTTTA
Organism: Loxodes magnus; assembly: GCA_946699065.1. NCBI lineage: Eukaryota > Ciliophora > Karyorelictea > Loxodida > Loxodidae > Loxodes > Loxodes magnus. Next base: position 20,288 of record CAMPDV010005734.1, on the reverse strand, counting down.
ATATATTATAGCCTCCTTATTAACTCATTTAGTAATATTAATTCATAAAAACTTATAAGAAAATTCCTTTTTACTTTAACTGTACTTGCAAATATCTTAAGTACTTTAACTAGTTAAAGATAGGTTTAATTATGAGTCTATAAGAAATTTTCTTTATCCTCTAGATAAAATATTTAATAAAGCTGTGATTGCATTTCTTATTAATGAAGAATAATATTTTAAATTAAAATAAGGAAAATTAATATTTTTCTTTTTGTTTAATAAAAAGTTAAAATAATTTATTATATGAAATCTCTTAATATTTTATAAAAACCAAAGTAAATGCAAAAACATTAATTAAATATAATTTAAAAATATTAAGAAAATTTATAATTCTAAAAGATATTATAAATAAAATATTTTAAATATTTTATTAATTTTTAGATAAAAACATATAATAAATTATGTAATCTCTATTTTAACTTAGAAATGTATTAAATATTTTTAAAAGTTAAATTAAAAATTATAAGGAAAACTTAAGAAATTAAAATTTTTCTATAAAAAATGAATATAAAATTTACTAATTATTTAATTGACGCTATCAGTTTTATTAAATTATTTAAAAATATACTAAAAGAAAAAAATAAAGTATAAATTAATTAATTTTAAAAAATTAAAAAAAATTATATTTCTAAATTTTATATTTAACAATATTTGTGATAAAGATAAATATTAAAGAATATTAAAAATTTTACAAATCTAGCATTGATTGACTTTTTAAATAAAGAAATTCAACAAAAAATATAAAAAAATTAAAAATGTTAAAAATGCTAAAAAATTATCTAACTCTCAGATTTTTATAATCAGCCTATTTGAAGATAGTTTATTTTTTACTATTTTTCATAAATTATGGATGTATATATGGTAATAATACTAATTATTTTTACTAATCTAAAATTTTAACTTCAGCTTAAATGAAAACTTTTAAATATTGGAATAAATAAGTAAACAAATTATTTAACTTTTTATTTTCTATACTTAATATGAAATCCCGTAAAATTTTTTAAAAATAATTTGATCCATATCAATATTAAGATTCTAACTTTAATATTAAGTAAAGTAACAAAATTAATTAAAATTTTGAATTAAAAAAATATTTATTTTTTTATTTTATTGATTAAAATATACCTATAAATTAAAAAAATATGAAGCAAAGACCATTTTCTATTAAAAGAAGATTTAAAGTTTATTTAAGAACAATAGAAATACAAATAAAATAAGATTAAATTTGTTGATAAATTTCTAATTAAAAAAAATAAATTATAAATGATAGTAAATTTGAATATCATTCTTGATTATTTAAAATTTAATATTATTTAAATATTTTGAATCTAAAACTAAATTTTTTGTTATTAAATTTTATAAAACTTACTCATTTATAATTACAAATTATAAGCTAAAATAATATTATTATAATAATAGTATTTATAATTTATTTACGTATCTTATATTTATTATATTTATTATTTTTATAATTTAATTTCATAGAAAAATAATTATAATAAACTAGTATTTAATAATTAATGCAATTGTTTCTAATTTAAAATTAAAATCAAAGTTGTCTAATTATAGAGAAATTGGAAAATGCTATTTTTTACTTAAAATAGATAATTAAAATTACATAAGAAAAAATTATTTATTTATAAAATAAATTATATCAATAGAGTATAAATCCCTTCTTATTTTTAGTTTCAAATATCCCTTTCTATTAAAAATCATTTTTTAAACATTTTCTACGAAACTAATTGCAAAGGTATCTTTTTGTAATCAGATAAAAACTCTATCAAGTTGATAAGTAATATTTATACTTTTATCGAAGAGAATTTTTTTCTAATTATATTATAGCAAGTGGTTATCATACTTTCAAATATATATAAAAATTAAAATATAAATGAAACTAGCATTTTAAAGCCTTTGCATTATAAAAAAATGTGTTTTATAGATAGTAAATTTAAACAAGAAATTATAAAGTAAATAAATAATATAATAAATAATTTTACATCATGGATGGATTCTTTTTATCTATTATAAAAATATTTAATTTCTTATTATATATTAAAATAATATATTATTTATATTTTACAAAATAATTTTAATTAATTTTTCATTAAACTTTAGCAAAATCTTTATAATTAAAAAATATTTAGATATAAAATTTAAAATATTTAATTTGTAAAATTATTAAAAATGTAATAAAACTATAATATTATTTTAAGCTATAATTAGAAATTAAAGAAAGTATAAAATTTATGTATCCTATTTGAAAATAATAGTTACTTGTTACTTAATTTTAAACTAGAATTTACAATAACTGCTAATTTTTTATTATTATAATTATCTATATTATAAAATAAATATAAATTATATTAGCTTTATTATATTAATAAAAATACAAAAAAATGAGTGAGGAAATAAAGTAAATCTTAGTATTAAAAAAGAAGATATTAATAAGATTTAAATTATTATATTTAATTAATTTTAATTTTATATTACTTTATTATAGTATAAATATATAAAATACATTTCTTTTTACCATTAAAGATAATTAACTTTAATTATTTAACTATATGCAATATATCACAAATAATATATATATATACACTTTATATTCATAAACAAAAATAATTTATTTAAAAATTATAGTTTATAAATGTTATAATACTTTATCACTTTTAATTATATTATATTTAAAATACAATGTTTCATAGATTAAATGGAATGTAAATTTAATAATCATTAGTATAATTTGCCTTTTTATTTAAAAGTAAAAGTTTATTTGTTAGTTTAATTATTTACCCTCCTAACTGTTTTACCTGTCTTATAGTTAATCTTGCAACTTATTTCTTTCTCCAGATTTATTTAAAGTTTAATGAAAGAAAAAATAAATATGCTAATATATAAAAATTATTTGATTATTATGCTAAAAACATAGATACTTAGCCTAGAAATAATATATTGCTTTATATTATATGATAATTAAATTCTAGTCAGATTTAATTAATTTTACATTTAAAAAATTAACCTTTTTTAATTTAGAATCATAAATTAATAATTAAAAATCTTTATAGCTTTATAATATTAGCAATTTGCTATAAAGTTGTAATGTATTTATATAAAATGTAGATTTTAGTTAAAAAATTATAAATTAAAATAAAAGATAAAAGACTAATTCTGATTAATTAGTTATCTATCTTGTTATTAATTAAACTACTAATAAAACATATTAATAGAACTAGTAACTTTCTTATAAATTATTAATATATTATATAATAATTCTATAATTTTAAACCGCAATTTATAATATCTTTCGAACAAATAAAGTAATTAAATATTATATTATAAATGATTTAAATATAATATCAAATAATAAAATACTTTTATAAATATTAAAAGTAAATATTAATATTTTTCAGTTTTTTTATTATTTTAAATGCTCACTAGCCTTTATTTTATTATTTTCTTTATTTATTCTATCATCTTGTTAAAAGACTTAAGTTATCTTTTTTTATATTTTAATTAATTATCTCTACTTTTTAAGATAAGAGAACTTTGAGTGATATATCTTAACTAAAATATATTTATTAAAATTAAAGTAAAATAGAACTTAATTTTTTAACAAATTTGAAAATTTAATTTTTTTGATTTTGCAAAAATGAATTTAATCCTTTCCTCTTCTAATTACTTATTTGCTCAATTTAACCTGTATTTTCGACTAGGATTAATAGTTCATTTTTGAGATTATAGGCAGATTTGACTGACAATTCGCTTATTTAAAATTTCTTATTCAATTTTTTATATAAAAAATCTCACAATTTTTGTTCAAATAAGTCAAAAATTTTAAATTTATATCCTAAGACAGTCATAACATCAATTTCACTTTCTTATCCTCAAAATTATTGTGATTTAATTTATCTTTCTTATCCATCTCTGATAACAATCTAATTTACCGAATTTATTTATTTACATCAAAATTGATCTTCATTCAAGCTTTGCTTAATTCTATAAAAAGATATAATTTCAATGAGAACTAAGATATAAATAACTTATTATGATCTAAGTAATCATTATCCTCAAGAACTTCCTTCATTTACTATTTTAAATATTTTTCTACTTTCATTAAGCCAATTATATTTTTTAAGTTTGAGCTAGTATACTACTCAAGAAATATGAATAATAAAACATAAAATATCTGTAAGCTGCTTCAAAACTTGCACAGTCTTTTCTGCTTATAAAATATTTCGATTATGGAAAGAATTAGTATTATGATGTATTAGTGACTATAGCAATTTATTATTAAATAACAAAAAAATTTGATTCATTTTGCCTTATAATAGCATCTGGATTGAAAAAACAAAGGCTTTTTTTCAAATCCATGAGATCAACTTATCTTATTTAAAATGTAAGGTTAAATCTCTAGAAATTGACCTCTAAAGGAAAAATTTGTCTAACTTATTTCTACCTTTCTTCAAATTGAAAATGCAAGAAATAAACTTTAGGCAGGAAATCTAATAGAACGGCATTCTATTTTGCAATAAATCGGTTTTAATGCAATTAAGTGCCTATTTAGGTAAAAAACTCTATGATATCTTATCAGACTAAATTAAATTAAATTAAATTAAAATTTATATAGTTTGCTTAATAGCTTTTAAGTTTTAAGTCTAAAACTCAATACACTTCTACTTTTAAGTACTCTTGAAAAATGTTGTAGTATTTCTTCTTGTCTCATTAAGATTAGATTTACTTGTCTTATTTTCATTAAGTTTTAGAAAGAATATATTTGTTTTCATGTTTATTTTATTCTGCTTCATGTAGATTTTATTATTCTATCAATTTGATTCATATAGTCTTTTTGGAAAATATTTAATTTATTATGTTTTAATTATATTCTAAGAGCTCTTGTTCTATATTTTCATAAATATTTGCTTAGTTTATATTATTTTTACGCTTTATTTTTGCTTTTAATAATTTTATCTATTTAGGTTTTAATATTATCTATAGTTGTTTGGTAGTATTTACATTTGAATATGTGTTAGAATGTCTCTTTTTCTTTGACATAAGCATTAAATCATATTCTTAAGGAATATGTCTTTCTTGAAGATCACTTCTAAAAAAAGTAGTTAGGTTCTCAGTCTGAATATTAATTTTGATGGTTGCATTTTCTCTTTGTTCAATAAAAAGTAGGTTATAATTGGGAATTTTTCTACATTTTTGAATTACTTTGTTATAATTTTTGCTGTGATCATTTCTTTTTTTCTTTTTTTTTGTTGTTTTTGTTATTCTCTAAATTGTTTAATTAAAAAATTGTTCTTTAATTTTTACATCAATTTTTTTATCGAATTACATCATATTTAGTTTTTATAAAGCTTTTAAATCTATTTTAAATTTCTTTTACATTTTTTTAATTTATTTCTGTTATTAAGTCTTATTTTTTTAACTTATTTAGAATAATGGATAAACTTTTCATCTTTATTCTTAGATTATTACTATTGATTATATAAGTCATTTAGTTTTCTATAAAATTTAAAATATCTTTTGCAGTTATTTATTCAAATCCAAGTCAGTTAAAATCTATGTGTTGTAACTCATTTCAGGATTGCTTATGGCATTTTCATATATTATCTTATAATTTATCGTTAACTTACATGTATTTAATTTTTCACCTTTGTTATTCCAGTTTGTATACTATATGGAATTATTTCAGCACCATATTCTAATTTAGGTAGAATAAATAATCTGAATAAATTTTTGAAATTAATTGGGATCGTCTTATTAAATCTGCTGTAAAATTTCTATTAAAATAAGTACTTGGCCTACTAATATTTATTTTATACTTTTTGTATATGTGTGATTAATTAATTATTCTAATCAATTGTGAATCCTAAATATTCAACAGTTTTCTTTTATTAAATTAGCCTTCCCTTATATTTTCAAATCTAATTTTTTTTAGTTCTCTTATTTCTCTTTACTAATATTAATGCATTCGGTTTTTATTAAGTTTATTTTTAATTTTATTATATTGAATATTCTTTAAGTTTGATCTATTAATTATTACATTCTTTAAGCGTTGTTGGAGACTAATAATAAATCGTCAGCTCATGCTAATTTTGAGTATTATGTATTTCCTATCTTGTATCCTAATTTATTATATTATTCTAAGTATTACATAGCAATATCATAATAAATTATGGCTAGTATAGGTCCTGATGAGCTTCCTTAAAGTATACCATTTTTGTAGTCTATTTTTCTAGTGATTTAGTCTTCTAGTTTAAAAGTGTATTTGTACTTGAGAATATATGTTTTTCAATGTTTTATTAAGTTATCGGCTATTTTAAATCTTTCTAGTTATTTAAAAAGTAAATAGTGATTTATAGAATCAAACATTTTCTCATTATCAATCAAGGTAAAAATCAACGATTCATTTTCTTCCTTTTTTTCTTACTTTCTTAATAATGATTCATTATCTATTATATTTGTCATATATTTATTGTAGTTTGCATTTTCTTTATGAATCCTTTTTAGTCTTTATTAATTTGGTTTTACTCAATTACATCTTTATATATATGGTTTGATATTATCTTGTCGAATATTTTTTAGATTGTATTTATAATTGCTATTGGTCTATAATTTTTTCAATCATATTTGGAATCTTTTTTATGGATCATTATTGTTTTAACTTTATTTAGTTCGGCAGGGATTAATTAATCGCGTTAGCAGTTTTGATAGAATTTTGTTAAAATTTTTCAAAGTTCATGTCCTGCATATTTAATTAATTCATTTGGTATTTAATCAAAACCTGCAGCTTTATTATTTGGGAGGTATCTTATTATATCAGCAACTTCTTAGTATATTATTTTACTCCATGATTATGCTATTTTTTATTAAAGAATTTTATTTTGTTTGTAGATTTCATCTATTTTTATTACTTCTTTAAGTATTTCTTATTGATTAGTATCTTTATATTAGTTTAATACACTTTCTCAATTTTTAATAAATTATTCTGTCTAATTTGAATTGAGATTCATATTTAGAGCTTTTTTAGGATTGAAAATTTTATTTGCTTGCTTAGCCATTTCCTGGTTATTACCGTTCAAATTTATTTATTTTTATCCATTTATATTTTTACACATGGCATTCTTCATTTTTACGAATTTTTTCTTTTACCTTTTTGCCTCTAATTTCATTTAGATGACTTCATCATTCATACGGTTAAATTAGTTTAATTTATTTATATATTATATTCTTGCATTTCTGGCTTTATTCATTTATATCACTACAGATGAAGGCAGTTATTGGCTGATTTTACTGTCTTTGATCAAGTATCTCAAGAGCTGCAATGTGGATTAAATTTTTAATAAATCTGTATTATAACGATAAATTCAAATTTTATATATTATTTTCAAAAAAATCATAAGCACCAAGGAATTAGTTTTTATATAATTATAGTTTTTCTTAGTCTTACAGTTTATTTAGATTATATATCATTCTTATTTACTAATTTTCTGCATTTAAATTAACCGTCATTATTTTAGCATTATATTCAGTACTAAGAGATAATGGTCAGTATTAACTCCTGTTTCTTTATCTACTGTGAATATGTATTTTGTTGATTACTCTAAGTTCTAGTCTAAGAAGATATAGTCAATGATTTATTGTCTTTTGTTTTATTTTATTTAATGTGTGGGAATTTATTTTTAATTTGTATCTATGAGTTCATTAGCTTATGTAAAATTAAATAATTAGAGATCTGTATCTGTTTAATTATCATAATTATATAGGTGCGCATTAAAGTCTCCAGCAATAATGAAATGTTATTCTAATTTTATTATATTATTTTTCCTATGTTTAAGTAACAATCATTTATGAACTGTTGAGTATAATTACTAGTGGGAAGATAAACATTTATTATTATAATTTCATCCAAAATAAATGCTTAGATCCTATTAAAATTTTCCTCAAGTAATATTTCTTGAACGTCTAGTTCCTTTTTAAAGAAAGAAATTAAACCTGCTTTTTAAGTAAGACCTGGCAAGAAGAATTAATTAAAAGATTTATGTAGGGTTTTTGGTTCTTTTTTAATAAAAGTTTCTTATAATAGAATAATGTTGAGATTATGTTTCTTAATTAATTCAAATATTATTTCTTTTTTGTCGAAATATCCTCCACCTATATTAAACGATCCTATTTTTAAAATTTTTTCTTTTCTTTAAATCATTTTTAAATTTTCTCTGAACATGTTTGGATTATCTAGTTTATAATTAAATTAATTAAATTATTCAAAATTGGGAAAAATGTTAATAATATTCATCTAGGTAGTTGTATTATATTTTTTCGAATTTAGTAAGATTGTTTCTTAAGTGAATATATTTTTAGTAATCTTAATTTTAATTCATTATTCATTAAGGATTATTTTGTTAGTTATATTGTGTTCTTAAATTTTATTGACTAATATATGAATAATTTTATGATTACATTCCACCATTTAATTTGCCAGCACAAAGACACAGTGTCATTTTATCATTAATTGTTTAAATACTTAGAAATTTTTTATTTTGTTTTATTAACTTCATCAAGAAATGAAATTATGCTTGTTTTTATGGAATTATTTTTTCTAGCTTATAATCGATATATGTTTCTATATATCGCTTTTTCTTTTTTGTATCTTCCACATAGGCTTTTAATTAATCATTTATATGTATCTTTAACCATTATTATTAGTAATTTATTTAAGGCATGTTTAAGCTTATTCTTTAAAATTTCTTAATTTTTTTTTCCCAATTTTTTAGTATTTTTCAATTATCAATTTTTATTATGCTTTTTTTCTTATTGATTATTTTCAGTTTTTTCATCAAATTTTTAAGTTTAATTATTGACTTTAAGAGATTTAATGTTTCCAATTTTAATTTTTTTGTAGGTTTAGATCTATTTTTATTTTATTTTATTTTAGTATTTATCGTATTTCTCTATTTCTATATCATTTTGCTATTTAATATTAAATTTTTGTTAAAGTTATTAAGATCTATTTTCTAATTACTATATTTTGGTTTGTTATTGTTCGTTCAAGAGATAACAGAATAAAGTGCTAATTTTTTGTTTTTGTTATTTGGTATTCTTAAATCAAATTTTATTTTTTGTTTTTACTAGTGGTTTTACCTTAGGTTAATGTTGATATTTTCTAAATAGTTTATCTTCTATTTTTATTATTCTATAAATATTTCTTTTCTTTTAATTTAATGATCTTTTTCTGCATTTGCTCTTATAGCAAATTAAGTTTCTTCCTCATTCTGATTCATCTTAATTTAATAGTTTTCATATAAGTCTAACTTTTAGATTTTTAAAGCTTGGTTTTCTTATTGTATTGATATTAGTTTATTTTCAACATTTTTTATTACTAAATTTTTGTCATTTAATTCCTATTTTATTTAACTTTTTTATTATTTTATTTTTACTATTTTTGTTCAAATACTGTTCTATTTCTATTTCATAATTAAGATTTAAATTTTCAATCTCTTATTCTAATTGTTCATTTAGTCCATTTTAATTATCTAGATCCTCAATTAGATATTCATTATTTAGTTTATAGTTATCTTGGATTTATAATAATTGTTAAATTTTTTCTTCCATAGCTAATATTTTTTTATTTTGTTTTGTTTCTATATATTCTAAGTTGTCAATTTGGAATTAATTTTCCACTAATTAATTTTTTAACTATATTAATTTGATTAGAAATTTATTCATTTAATTTCTCTTGATAACGATATTAATCTTATTTATTGCATAACTAATATAATTATTCTTATAATAATAATTAAAGTTTAGAATAGTTCAGATTTATTCTTGGTGATTTGCTACTCCAAGATTGAATTTTTTTTCTTGGTTATTTGCTTATTTTGTTTCTAAGTCCCAGCTATAAATACTACTTGCTTTATTTCCTTCTATATTTTATGGTTCTTAAGAGTTATTATTCAAAATAATAACTATTAATCCTCTTTTTACCCAAAATTTTTAGTCTTTTCCTATTATCTACTTAGATTTATGGTATTTTAACTTTCTGCATAAAAAGATTCTTAGTTGAGCTGCAGTTCCAGATTCTTAAGATTAAGTTAAGATTGAAAATCTTACTATGCTTAATTGGGTTCTAAAATGTCGTCAATTTAATATTATTTTAGTTATAAGAGGCATATATCTACTTATTTATTTCAGTTTGTTGAGCTTAATTGCTTTAGTTTTTAGTTTCATTTTCTATATTAATCTTTAGTTATTATTCCAAGCCTTAAATTTTTATATTTATATCCAAAATCTAGGTTTTGTTTTTACCTTTCCTTTATTTTTTAATGTTTAAATTTTTTATCCTATAATTTTGCTACAGTATTTAAAATGATGACCTTCTTCATTACAGAATAAACAACATATTTATTTTTTATGTCTTAATTTTAGTTTTATATCTAAGTATTGTATGATGTTTGGAAGTTTATTTATTTATTCTTATGCCAATTTAACAAGTAATGTAAAGTTCTAATTTTTGTTATATCTTATTCTTGCTGCTTTTCATTATCTAGTTGTATTTCAACTATTTAGATATTTAGGATTTAATCAAAAATCATAAGAATATCCTGGAGGCTAATTGGCTAAGTTGGTAAAATGGTAATCTTATATTTATCTAAGTTAAGGTTTTCAAATAGATTTTTTCTTAGATTTAAAAGAGGAGTTTAAGGTCCAGATTGGCTATCTAATATTTCTATATTCTTATGATCATTAATAAATTTTTTAAGGTCTTTTTCATTTAAGAAAATAAATAATATATTTTTCTTAAAGTTCAATCTCATTCCACATATAAGTTCTGCTTTGTTATTTTTCTTCGGAAAGTAATTTTTGCTAATTTAGTCAAATATATTCTTGTAGATCCTAATACATTTATGACTGCTATAAATCAAAAGTTTCAAAGTATTATTAAGTTAAAACAATGAGTTGATTTAGGTTATTTTAGTTTTATAGTTATATTAGCTTGTTATAAGGAGTGAACCTTATCCAAACCCTTAACCACAATCTCTTGCTGTCCTGAGACTAACTTGAGCGCGGTAATAGGATTTAAATTTTTAAGTTCCATATTTTTTTTTATTTATCTTATCAGACTAATAATCTAAAAAATGTAATTAAACTTAGAATGGGTTAATTAGAGCAGCTTCAAAATTAGACTCACTTTTCATTAAAGGTTGTTAAATCTGTAAAATTAATTGGCTAAAGCTGCTAAAAGGAACTGATAAAAGCTGCAATCACAAGAAAATTCGATTCTTTACTTAAAAATTTTTTCTTGTAATAAAGTAAGAAACCTAAAGCAAGAATAAATGATGAAGTTTTAAAGACTATGATATGCGGATCTGAGAGAAAGAGGTATATTATGAGATGTAAGTACTTAAAGACAAGGCTAAAACTTACAAAGGAAAAATTATCTGATTTTTACAGCCATTTTATCTTAGTTATTTTAAAAAGAGAAATACAATCAATGCGTAAGATATGTTACTCAATTAAACTATATAATATATTAATAAACTCTATATCTAATTTAAATAAACCTTTCAAAAAGCCATAAAATATTAAAGCTATGCAAATAAATAAACTTAAGCTTAATATAATCCTACCTAAATTAGTTCCTATCATCATGATTTAATAGTTTTTAAATTTAAAATAATATTATTAACTAAACTAAGCTTTTTTAACTATTTTTCCATCCTTTTATATCTACTTTAACAATTAATTGTCAAGTTTCTGATTTTTTTTAATTAAAAAGATTCTTTCTGTTAAATGTAAAATCCTTAGACAATTTTAAGGAATAGATTCTTAAATCTATTTTTATCCCAATTCTCTATTTATTCAATCTGATTATTCATTACAATTAAGTAGCAATTATTTACTTTAATATATTAGTATGTTTAGTGAAAATATTTAAAGTGAATAATAAAGAATAGGGATTAGAGAGTTATATATAGGTGTGATACAGATGATAAGTGTATGCTAACCTTTTAGTAATAGTTAAAAGGTATGAAAATGGATATTGATTTGTGTAAAAGCAAATTACTATATTACTTTAAAACATTCTTTATCATACTAACATTTTCATATCATTTTTTCCCTTTAAGTTAAGCTCATCTAATTATCTAATAATTATTCTAACAAAAGTGGAAATAAACTAATTTTTGGCTGTAATGGTTGCCTAATAAAAGAAAGTTTAGAATAATATTGTAACTTAAGTTTTAGTTAATAGATATATAGAGATAATTAATTACTTTTTATTAATTCTATTATATAGCATTATAATTCTAAACATCATTACTTATACTCATTACTTTCATTATTTATCAACTTACCATTTTATCTATTATTACTATCATCTACTAAGATATTTTCCTTCTATCTCATTCAGCTTCTAAGTTTCTATATATTAAACTCTAATTTATTCTAAAGTAAATAAAAACTAATTTAATCTACCTAATAAGCACTAATTCTTATAGCTTATGAACTAGTACATTATTAAATTTAATATATCTACTACCAATCATCTACAATCCTACTTCTTTCAATCTATTTATCATTTCTGTATTATCAACGTTTTAACTATACCCTTTAATAATAAATTTATTAATTATCATATTTAAGCTTTCAATCAACATTCTCTTATATTAATTTACTACAAATAAAATTATTTTTAAGCATTGTTATAAAGATGCTATAAACATTCTTATTAATCATTCTTATTTTCTCTTACATTTTAAAATTCCTTTCTCTTTTAATTTACATTACCTAAGTTAGTCCAATACTCTTTTTACTTTATATTAACTCTAGTTTTAAAATGTAAGAGGCTCCTATTATCAAATTAGGAGTTAATATTTGTAATTATATCCTATTAATCATTGAGACTATAACTCACTTCCTAGCAGCATTCGAGAAATTTTCTTAGAGAGTAATTAGATTAAACTCTGCTCTACTAAGATTCCTTAAAATCTTGAGGTGCTTTAACTCAGAATAACAAGTTAACTTTTATTCTTCTAATAAGTTTGATTTTAGACTCACTTATTAGGTTGTAAATGAACTTAATCTGATTTATTTATTTAGACAAAGCCCATGAGTTTTGAAAGTTTTAAGAGCCATATCTCGGCTATAATTTAAAGTGATAACTAGATAGACCAGCTCAAAAACTTTAGTCAGAGGAAGTTATTTAATGAATTGCAATTGTTTAAGTAGTAAAGAGAGCATACCCTAATTATTACCAAGACTAGATAGTTTAGAGATTTTAATATAAATTGGAATTAACTGTCTTAGCTTAAACTGCCTAAGGCTTTAAGTTTTAAAATTTTGGTCAAACAATGTGAGCCATCTGGAGTTTTAGTAAAAGGCTATAGATCTTACTGTCCAATCTGAGAAGGAGAACTGCTTGAAGAAGATGAACTGAATAGGAAATATCACAAACCTAGTAAGTAAAAACTTAATAGAAGATTAATATAATAGATAGATAATACCTGATCATTTTTTAGTAGACAGCAAAGGTAAAACTATCGCATATCTGAATATATGAGATAGATATCTAATAATGCTATTTTCTAACTTTGCAGAATCTCAACTTAAATCAAAATCACATCTAAGATTTCCCATTATCAACTCCAAGAAGCTGATAAAACTGATAGTTAGACAAAACTAAATCTTTAAAGTTTTTTGAAATGCTGATTTCTTAAAGTTGTCAGAAATTGAATTTTCCTTAAACTAATTAAAAATTCTGAAAAATTTGGATAGTTATACTTAGTTGTAGTGCTTGAAGTTTCATATTATAAAAGTGAATCTTAAGAGAAAGAGCTCATTAAGATGTAAAGTTTGACTTTCCTTGGGAAGATATACTTATGATAAAATCAATTTGATTGTAAGTATTACCAATTTTAAAGTAGATGCTAAAGCTCTTAAAACAGAAAGTCAGTTAAGAGACAGTAAAATTAGAAAAGCATGAGTAACAAAATAAAAATTAGAGCTTTAATCAATCTAGTTTAAGGACAAGCTAGAGTAACTAAATTATAATATAGTATGAAAGGATTAAACCTTAGATTAGGATTAAATAGATGAAAAGAAAAACAAGAACTTAAATATATGGCTGGAAATCTTGCTGATCTACTAAGGGAGAAGATTAAAATCTGCAAGCTATTAAGAAAATTCTTAGTAAAAGTTAAATAACTTAAAATATTCTAATTAGTAGCTTTCAAAAGGCTAATATCACCTATAGCTGAAAATTAGACTAATTCCAAGAGATGGGTAAGATTCTTTTAAATCCTTTCAGAAAGCTAAGATCCGTTTCATCTATGGAGATCTTCATTTCATCCATACTTCTTAAGAAATTAAAAAGACTATGGATTTTTAAAACTTCATGGTTATCAAAATTTAACACTATCATAACTGAAAGCATAACTGAACAGACTTAAGATTAGAATGAAATAGTAGCTCTAAAATATAAAGAAGAACTCAATGAAATAAAGCTAAATTACATTAGATATTTGTTTAAAAGCATCAAAGAGACATATTCAGAAAAATCTAAGTCTTATTCTCAACAAGCAAGTTAGAATAATATTGGCATGTAATGTGATGCAGCTTGATCATCAAAGATATAAACTGAAGATTTACAACTTAAGTTTATCACTAGGAAGATTTTCTAAAATTTTTTGAACAGAGCAATTTAAGAATAATAAGGTTTAACCAATCTTGAAAGATAAAATTAAACTAATGAGTAGATATAGAAAAAGTTAGCGAGGTAAAGCAGCTAGATAGAGACAAATTAAGCTCTGATATCCCGGAAGAACTAAGTAAAAGAAAATTTTTAAATTTACGAGTTTCAAAATAATTAAACTAAAAAGAGTAATAATAGAGAAGTAGTCAACGTTTGTAATTAGAAGCATTATGAGGATAAGACAGAATATTTTTAAATTTTTCTTTACTATCTCCAGATCTACTTGGAGATATTTAAAGTAAAGTAATAAATTTAGAAAAAAATAATGATAATCAAAATATAAGCGACAGGTTGAATAGTAAAAGGAGCTATGATAAAAAATAATAAAATTTAAAGAATCAAAAAGTAAGATTGGTTCAAGAGTTTTTCAGTAATAAGTTCTCAGATTCAGTTAAATTTAGAAAGCCATTTTAAATTCTTATTTACAAAACAGATATACTAGTATAAAAAACTCCTTAAGTTTTATAAAGCCTATAACAATATTAGAGCGAAAAGAGATTCAATTTATGCTATATGATTAAATAGTTCAGAAAAAATCAGTCTATTCTATTAACTTAAGCTAAACATCCAAGAAGTTAGGGATATATAGAAATTTAGCAAATGCTAAGATAAAGAAATGATAATAAGAAAGAGGTAAAGAAGCATACTTTGGCTAAAGAATACAATATCAATAAGAATGTCTTGTATGAAAAGTTCCTCGTCTACCTTGTTCAAATAGAACCTTGAGAAAAAAGCTAAAAAGTAATAGCAAATGACTTTAAAAGAAACTTCAGTATCTAGAAAAAATATCAAAGTATATTGGTTGAATTAAAAAAGTAAGGATTTATGCATAAAATACTAAGAAAATCAAAAATTATCAAAGTAAAATAATAAATAGCTGTTTATTAAAGAAAGAAAATCGAGATATCTACTAAGGAAAAAAGGAAATAAAAGCAAAAAGAGCTTTCTATGTTGTAGAGATATTTAGTAGAGTTTAAATTCACAGATCATCAGATTATTTATTTAGTACTTCAAGATGTTCTAAACTGTTTGAAATAAAAATAGATTGATGAGTACTAAAAGCTAGTTTGTTTAGATAAAAAGAGCCTAAAAAGTTTTTAAATTCAGAGAAGGTCTTGAATAAAGATGCTAGTTGTTAATTAAAAAAATGAAGTGATATTCATCAAACACGATCAAATAGTAGATTTACTCGTCTAATTAAAAGAACTAAAGTAGACATATTTTCTGAATCAAAATATGTTTATATTACAAGGTAAATTTCTGCCTTTAAAAGATTTAGAAGAGAAGCAATATAAATTGAACAGTAGATAACTCACAGGCAAAGACTTTATACATATTCTCTTTCAATAATTTTTTCAATCGAGCTGTTAAAGCTTGCTGAGAATTAACATCATTTTGATATGCATGGTAAATTTTTTATATGTAGGATTAAGAAATTATAAGAACTTTGATTTCTTTATCAACGACATCACCAAGAAAGTTTTAAATATGAGTAATTTAATATTTTATTGTATAGGTAAAATAGCAAAGAATTGAATGATACTCAGTCTTTAAAGTATTTAATTATAAAATAAAGCTTAGCAGGGTAAAAAAAAGCTTACACCTATAAATTATATGAACTGATTAACATAAACGCTAACTGAATTTTGCTTCTGTTTACGAAAATTTCAGAATATTTGAGCAAATAATAAACTCTTAATATGGATTCAACGTTTTCGCGGAAGCCCCTTGTGCTACGATAGCTTAAAGCAAATTAAAGAATCAAGTATTGCAGAAAGACATAAACCTAAACTAATTTTCTTTGGCAAAGGAATATTAAATTCTTTCATTGAAGTATTTACTAGATAATCTTGTCTGGAAACATGAGAAAATGAACTACTCAGCTTCAATAATTGTAAAGAGCAAAAAATATATAAACTTCATTTAGAAAGACTTTCTTCCAGGCTGCTAAATCTATTTTCTTTCCAACAAAGAGAGTTAACTCAGTTTTCTATTCTTAAATCTGATTAGCATGGCAAGCTCTAAACAAATGGACATTCTTCTTATATATCAGCTTAAGCACTTTCTATAATACTCTTCTTTGTTATGGGTTTAAAATAATTAAATTATCTTCATATAATTTACTTGGCAAATAAGGTTCTGACTTGTCCGCAGTCGCTTTCTTAGGATAAAGATAAATTAAAAGGAAAAAATTTTAATTTTTATGGGATTGCCAGTTACTCAAGTAAAGGTTAATCAAGATCAACAACATTGAAGTGAAAATGTTTTTAAGTTCTAGAGTAGTGCATAGGCCTTTTTACTAAAGTAAAGCATTCTCTTTGTTTATTGAACTAGAATTATGAGACAATTATTACGCAGTAATGCTTATATACCTTGTATTTTTTGAGTATCCATTAATGATTAAATTTCTTCTTTTTAATTACTTAATATTAATAAAGCTTTATCATAGTTAAGACACCCTAGGTTTAAGTATAGATACTAGCTATCTAATTACTATTAAATATAAAAATAGGAAATAATAAAAATTGCTGATTATTAGTATCCTACTAATAACTTTAATATAACTGAAATAAGCTTTATACTAGTAATTGATAAGCTAATAATTAGCATCTACTTTGAACATCTAGCTTTAAATATTGATAAGCTTACTAAAGGAATGCACATTTAAGTTTTAAATTATAATATTAAGTTGTATAACTAAATTAGCAAACTATAAAGACTCTTAGTTGGTTGGTATAATACACTCATGATTGTAGTATTAAAAATACTAAGAAGATGATAGTAATAATGATAATAAGAATAGGTAACTATCTACTTGATTAGTTACTAAATGAATGTACTACTGAATATAATTAGTAATTATAGTACTAATAGCTATTACTTAAGATATGAATATTATAGTAGTTAGTTAGTGGTATTTCTATAACCTATCTCTATATCTAATAGATATCTTTTATATCTAGGTTATACTTTATTCCCTTGCAAATAGTTAGACACATAATTAGTTAAAGGTATTAATTTAAATAGTATAGTAAGTAATTATAACTTATAGCATTTTTACTATATATATTGTAATATTTTAGCTTTTATGATATTATTATTATCTTATAGTTCCTTTATTATTATATGTTAAACAAATAAAGGCATAAGTTATTAGTGTCCTAGTTATTACTTATATTTATATAATATCTTTTAGATAATATTTCAATCTATTATTTCTAAGTATCTTTAGCTAATTAATGTAACAATTTTAGACTTATAAAGCTAATTAAATTCCATAAGAGAACTAAACTATTACATTCAAGCTTTCAAAGGGAATAGTATTTCTCTTGGTGTTTTGCTTAAATGAATTAGAACATAGAAGGATTAATAATTTACTCATTCATTATTCTTAAAATATTCCTTTAGTTATTTACTAATATATAATAACTAACCCATCAAGCACTGCCAACATTATAAACAAGTTTCAGTAAGTAACGTTTCTATTAAGCATAACTGTCTTTTAAAAAGATTATATTATGGGAGATCTTAAGATAAACATATCTAAGGAGATTGAGAATATAAAATAGATTTTTTAGAGCTTGAGATTAAATAACTAAATGCTAATATTAGCATTACTAGATTAGCTATAAGAAAAAGCTTTAAATTGTAGTCCTAACACTATTAATATTAACCTTACTTGCTATAAAGCTATTTAATCCTAATAATATTTCTATTGCTTATTAATATTTTACCTCTAATATCATTCTTTTATATTTAACATTAAATATATGCCAGTCTAAGTTTTTACTCTCATTTCAATAGTAATCAATCAAGCTTCTAACAAATTTACACAAAAAGGCTAAACTCTAATCTAAATTTTTACCTGCTTTTGAAGAATATTACAAAGAAAATAAATCTTAATAGTAAAGTAGAGTGTCTAAGATAATTGCTGAAACTAAATTAACTAATGTTATTTAAATAAAGCTTCAAAACATTATTAAGAGACAACTAGATTTATTATTAAACTAATTTCCTTAAGACATCGCTTTAAAAATAGAAGGAGCATTATATTGATAGAAATAAAAAACTTTATTTTAAGACTAATTATCTTAGATTAAATTCAGTCCCTATATGATACATAAAATGTATAATAAGTAGAATAAATACATTAAAAAGGATTAAATAGAAGTTGATAGAAAGTTGAAGTTTTGTAGTGTAAAGTAGATTCAGTTAGATAACTGCTAGAGAGTCAAAAGATGGGAGTGATTAAGATTATAAATAAATCTAAAACCTTAGTATTAAACTGTAGTTAAATAATAGATTTATTTTTGGAGAGCGGAGGGTCTTAAAAGGTATATATTTATCAAACAAGGTAATATAACTAAATTATACTCCTATAAACAGTATTTTAGAACTAGTATATTGAACTGCCTTACTCTACTCCTGTATTTTTAGTAAATATGCAATGATAAAAGACGAGAACTCCATCGCTCATTTTAGTAATAGTATCTCCAAACTGAGCCTTATTGCTATAGAACGTAGAGTTGTGGATTTCAGTGTAATTGATTTGGTATAATATAATAGCACCACCATATTAAGTGGTACTTGTACCTTTACTACCAAGTACGAGTTCTTTACTATAAAGCTAACTTATTTGTTTCTTAGTTTGTATGCAAGCTGCACTAATCGCGCTGTTATCTGAACAATATAGGTTTTCTATTAGAATAGTGTTGAGAGAGTCTAAATAGATCCCAGCAGATATTTAATTTACTTTATTGCTTTAAATTGTGGTATTACCAAAGATAATATTCGAGGCTTAATCACTAAAAACGCAACAAAAATACAACCATTTCCAGAGTAAATTTAAGCTCGTCCTCTATCAAATTGATTGAATCCGTTTCCAGAAACCACCTCCCCTATTGTTAAGGATTTAGCCGCGATATAAAAAGATTACGGGAGTAACTTTTCTTGACTAAATTAAATATCCATTGCATATACGATACTTCCTAAATCCTGAGAAGAGACTATAATATTATTCTAAAATTCGCTGTTCATCAAGCATAAGAAAGTGAAACCCTGCATTCCTTCTACATTTATCAGATAAACTCTTTACTGAAACTATTTTTAATTACCTTTAAAGGTTACTTTATCAAAGATCAGAACACCTTTATAAGACAGATTGAGTAAATACTAAATATAGTTAATATAGCTAATTATCGTATTTTTAAGGATCACCTTTGAAATTTAATTAGCTATTTCCTTAGATTTGGTCGATTTACTATCTGAAGTCGTTTAATTGTAATCCGTTATAATATGTTAGTCAACTTCAAGGAACTGCTATAAGAGTCATTGAAGATGCAGCTATTTATTACCAGGTAAGTCAACTAGATATTGTTATCCATGCTAGATAAGAAGATTAACCTTCCTTTAATTAACCAGTTCAAGTTGAAAAAAGAATTGACCATTTAAATATTTTTATTAGTTTGAGTTTAATTTAGAGTCAGTAAAG
>CAMPDV010005733.1:0-24046 GCA_946699065.1 Loxodes magnus | reverse complement strand
AGAAAAGAAGATAGAATTTCAGTTTTAAGGAGTATGCTTTGAGAAGTATTAAGTATTTAGAAAAGTGAAGAAGTAAAGTAAGAAAAGAAGATAGAATTTCAATATTAAGTATTATGTTTTGAGAAGTAATAAGTATTCTGAAAAGTGAAGAAATAAAGTAAGAAAAGAAGATAGAATTTCAGTTTTAAGGAGTATGTTTTGAGAAGTAATAAGTATTCTGAAAAGTGAAGAAGTAAAGTAAGAAAAGAAGATAGAATTTCAGTTTTAAGTATTATGTTTTGAGAAGTATTAAGTATTTAGAAAAGTGAAGAAGTAAAGTAAGAAAAGAAGATAGAATTTCAGTTTTAAGTATTATGTTTTGAGTAGTATTAAGTATTTAGAAAAGTGAAGAAATAAAGTAAGAAAAGAAGAAAGAATTTCAACATTAAGTATTATGCTTTGAGAAGTATTAAGTATTTAGAAAAGTGAAGAAATAAAGTAAGAAAAGAAGATAGAATTTCAATATTAAGTATTATGTTTTGAGAAGTAATAAGTATTCTGAAAAAAAGAAATAAAGTAAGAAAAGAAGATAGAATTTCAGTTTTAAGTATTATGTTTTGAGAAGTAATAAGTATTCTGAAAAGTGAAGAAGTAAAGTAAGAAAAGAAGATAGAATTTCAGTTTTAAGTATTATGTTTTGAGAAGTAATAAGTATTCTGAAAAGTGAAGAAGTAAAGTAAGAAAAGAAGATAGAATTTCAGTTTTAAGTATTATGCTTTGAGAAGTAATAAGTATTCTGAAAAGTGAAGAAATAAAGTAAGAAAAGAAGATAGAATTTCAGTTTTAAGGAGTATGTTTTGAGAAGTAATAAGTATTCTGAAAAGTGAAGAAGTAAAGTAAGAAAAGAAGATAGAATTTCAGTTTTAAGTATTATGTTTTGAGTAGTATTAAGTATTTAGAAAAGTGAAGAAATAAAGTAAGAAAAGAAGAAAGAATTTCAACATTAAGTATTATGCTTTGAGAAGTATTAAGTATTTAGAAAAGTGAAGAAATAAAGTAAGAAAAGAAGATAGAATTTCAATATTAAGTATTATGTTTTGAGAAGTAATAAGTATTCTGAAAAAAAGAAATAAAGTAAGAAAAGAAGATAGAATTTCAGTTTTAAGTATTATGTTTTGAGAAGTAATAAGTATTCTGAAAAGTGAAGAAGTAAAGTAAGAAAAGAAGATAGAATTTCAGTTTTAAGTATTATGTTTTGAGAAGTAATAAGTATTCTGAAAAGTGAAGAAGTAAAGTAAGAAAAGAAGATAGAATTTCAGTTTTAAGTATTATGCTTTGAGAAGTAATAAGTATTCTGAAAAGTGAAGAAATAAAGTAAGAAAAGAAGATAGAATTTCAGTTTTAAGTATTATGTTTTGAGAAGTAATAAGTATTCTGAAAAGTGAAGAAGTAAAGTAAGAAAAGAAGATAGAATTTCAGTTTTAAGTATTATGTTTTGAGTAGTATTAAGTATTTAGAAAAGTGAAGAAATAAAGTAAGAAAAGAAGAAAGAATTTCAACATTAAGTATTATGCTTTGAGAAGTATTAAGTATTCTGAAAAGTGAAGAAATAAAGTAAGAAAAGAAGATAGAATTTCAATATTAAGTATTATGTTTTGAGAAGTAATTAGTATTTAGAAAAGTGAAGAAATAAAGTAAGAAAAGAAGATAGAATTTCAGTTTTAAGGAGTATGCTTTGAGAAGTAATAAGTATTTAGAAAAGTGAAGAAGTAAAGTAAAAAAAGAAGATAGAATTTCAGTTTTAAGTATAGTGTTTTGAGAAGTAATAAGTATTTAGAAAAGTGAAGAAGTAAAGTAAGAAAAGAAGATAGAATTTCAGTTTTAAGGAGTATGCTTTGAGAAGTAATAAGTATTCTGAAAAGTGAAGAAATAAAGTAAGAAAAGAAGATAGAATTTCAGTTTTAAGTATTATGTTTTGAGAAGTAATTAGTATTTAGAAAAGTGAAGAAGTAAAGTAAGAAAAGAAGATAGAATTTCAACATTAAGTATTATGCTTTGAGAAGTATTAAGTATTTAGAAAAGTGAAGAAATAAAGTAAGAAATGAAGATAGAATTTCAACATTAAGTATTATGCTTTGAGAAGTAATAAGTATTTAGAAAAGTGAAGAAGTAAAGTAAGAAAAGAAGATAGAATTTCAGTTTTAAGGAGTATGCTTTGAGAAGTAATAAGTATTCTGAAAAGTGAAGAAATAAAGTAAGAAATGAAGATAGAATTTCAATATTAAGTAGTATGCTTTGAGAAGTATTAAGTATTTAGAAAAGTGAAGAAGTAAAGTAAGAAAAGAAGAAAGAATTTCAACATTAAGTATTATGTTTTGAGAAGTAATTAGTATTCTGAAAAGTGAAGAAGTAAAGTAAGAAAAGAAGATAGAATTTCAGTTTTAAGGAGTATGCTTTGAGAAGTAATAAGTATTCTGAAAAGTGAAGAAGTAAAGTAAGAAAAGAAGATAGAATTTCAGTTTTAAGGAGTATGCTTTGAGAAGTAATAAGTATTTAGAAAAGTGAAGAAGTAAAGTAAAAAAAGAAGATAGAATTTCAGTTTTAAGTATAGTGTTTTGAGAAGTAATAAGTATTTAGAAAAGTGAAGAAGTAAAGTAAGAAAAGAAGATAGAATTTCAGTTTTAAGGAGTATGCTTTGAGAAGTATTAAGTATTTAGAAAAGTGAAGAAATAAAGTAAGAAAAGAAGAAAGAATTTCAACATTAAGTATTATGCTTTGAGAAGTAATAAGTATTCTGAAAAGTGAAGAAATAAAGTAAGAAAAGAAGAAAGAATTTCAACATTAAGTATTATGCTTTGAGAAGTATTAAGTATTTAGAAAAGTGAAGAAATAAAGTAAGAAAAGAAGATAGAATTTCAGTTTTAAGTATTATGCTTTGAGAAGTAATAAGTATTCTGAAAAGTGAAGAAGTTAAGTAAGAAAAGAAGATAGAATTTCAGTTTTAAGTATTATGTTTTGAGAAGTAATTAGTATTTAGAAAAGTGAAGAAGTAGAGTAAGAAAAGAAGATAGAATTTCAATATTAAGTATTATGTTTTGAGAAGTAATAAGTATTCTGAAAAGTGAAGAAGTAAAGTAAGAAAAGAAGATAGAATTTCAATATTAAGTATTATGTTTTGAGAAGTAATAAGTATTAAGAAAAGTGAAGAAGTAAAGTAAGAAAAGAAGATAGAATTTCAGTTTTAAGGAGTTTGCTTTGAGAAGTAATAAGTATTAAGAAAAGTGAAGAAGTAAAGTAAGAAAAGAAGATAGAATTTCAGTTTTAAGTATTATGTTTTGAGAAGTAATTAGTATTTAGAAAAGTGAAGAAGTAAAGTAAGAAAAGAAGATAGAATTTCAATATTAAGTATTATGTTTTGAGAAGTAATAAGTATTTAGAAAAGTGAAGAAGTAGAGTAAGAAAAGAAGATAGAATTTAAGTTTTAAGGAGTATGCTTTGAGAAGTAATAAGTATTCTGAAAAGTGAAGAAGTAAAGTAAGAAAAGAAGATAGAATTTCAGTTTTAAGTATTATGCTTTGAGAAGTAATAAGTATTCTGAAAAGTGAAGAAATAAAGTAAGAAAAGAAGATAGAATTTCAGTTTTAAGTATTATGCTTTGAGAAGTAATAAGTATTTAGAAAAGTGAAGAAATAAAGTAAGAAAAGAAGAAAGAATTTCAGTTTTAAGTATTATGCTTTGAGAAGTAATAAGTATTTAGAAAAGTGAAGAAATAAAGTAAGAAAAGAAGAAAGAATTTCAACATTAAGTATTATGTTTTGAGTAGTATTAAGTATTTAGAAAAGTGAAGAAATAAAGTAAGAAAAGAAGAAAGAATTTCAACATTAAGTATTATGCTTTGAGAAGTATTAAGTATTCTGAAAAGTGAAGAAATAAAGTAAGAAAAGAAGATAGAATTTCAATATTAAGTATTATGTTTTGAGAAGTAATAAGTATTCTGAAAAAAAGAAATAAAGTAAGAAAAGAAGATAGAATTTCAGTTTTAAGGAGTATGCTTTGAGAAGTATTAAGTATTTAGAAAAGTGAAGAAGTAGAGTAAGAAAAGAAGATAGAATTTCTTTTTTAAGGAGTATGTTTTGAGTAGTATTAAGTATTTAGAAAAGTGAAGAAGTAAAGTAAGAAAAGAAGATAGAATTTCAATATTAAGTATTATGTTTTGAGAAGTAATAAGTATTTAGAAAAGTGAAGAAGTAGAGTAAGAAAAGAAGATAGAATTTCAGTTTTAAGTATTATGCTTTGAGAAGTATTAAGTATTTAGAAAAGTGAAGAAATAAAGTAAGAAAAGAAGATAGAATTTCAGTTTTAAGTATTATGTTTTGAGAAGTAATAAGTATTCTGAAAAGTGAAGAAGTAAAGTAAGAAAAGAAGATAGAATTTCAGTTTTAAGTATTATGCTTTGAGAAGTAATAAGTATTCTGAAAAGTGAAGAAGTAAAGTAAGAAAAGAAGATAGAATTTCAATATTAAGTATTATGTTTTGAGAAGTAATTAGTATTCTGAAAAGTGAAGAAATAAAGTAAGAAAAGAAGATAGAATTTCAGTTTTAAGGAGTATGCTTTGAGAAGTATTAAGTATTTAGAAAAGTGAAGAAATAAAGTAAGAAAAGAAGATAGAATTTCAGTTTTAAGGAGTATGCTTTGAGAAGTATTAAGTATTTAGAAAAGTGAATAAGTAGATTAAGAAAAGAAGATAGAATTTCAATATTAAGTATTATGTTTTGAGAAGTAATAAGTATTCTGAAAAGTGAAGAAGTAAAGTAAGAAAAGAAGATAGAATTTCAGTTTTAAGTATTATGCTTTGAGAAGTAATAAGTATTCTGAAAAGTGAAGAAGTAAAGTAAGAAAAGAAGATAGAATTTCAGTTTTAAGGAGTATGTTTTGAGAAGTATTAAGTATTTAGAAAAGTGAAGAAGTAGAGTAAGAAAAGAAGATAGAATTTCAGTTTTAAGGAGTATGTTTTGAGAAGTATTAAGTATTCTGAAAAAAAGAAATAAAGTAAGAAAAGAAGATAGAATTTCAGTTTTAAGGAGTATGCTTTGAGAAGTAATAAGTATTCTGAAAAGTGAAGAAATAAAGTAAGAAAAGAAGATAGAATTTAAGTTTTAAGGAGTATGCTTTGAGAAGTAATAAGTATTCTGAAAAGTGAAGAAATAAAGTAAGAAAAGAAGATAGAATTTCAGTTTTAAGGAGTATGCTTTGAGAAGTATTAAGTATTTAGAAAAGTGAAGAAGTAAAGTAAGAAAAGAAGATAGAATTTCAATATTAAGTATTATGTTTTGAGAAGTAATAAGTATTCTGAAAAGTGAAGAAATAAAGTAAGAAAAGAAGATAGAATTTCAGTTTTAAGGAGTATGCTTTGAGAAGTATTAAGTATTTAGAAAAGTGAATAAGTAGATTAAGAAAAGAAGATAGAATTTCAGTTTTAAGTATTATGTTTTGAGAAGTATTAAGTATTTAGAAAAGTGAAGAAGTAGAGTAAGAAAAGAAGATAGAATTTCAATATTAAGTATTATGTTTTGAGAAGTATTAAGTATTTAGAAAAGTGAAGAAGTAGAGTAAGAAAAGAAGATAGAATTTCAGTTTTAAGTATTATGTTTTGAGAAGTAATAAGTATTCTGAAAAGTGAAGAAGTAAAGTAAGAAAAGAAGATAGAATTTCAATATTAAGTATTATGTTTTGAGAAGTAATTAGTATTTAGAAAAGTGAAGAAATAAAGTAAGAAAAGAAGATAGAATTTCTTTTTTAAGGAGTATGTTTTGAGTAGTATTAAGTATTTAGAAAAGTGAAGAAGTAGAGTAAGAAAAGAAGATAGAATTTCAGTTTTAAGGAGTATGCTTTGAGAAGTATTAAGTATTTAGAAAAGTGAAGAAGTAAAGTAAGAAAAGAAGATAGAATTTCAATATTAAGTATTATGTTTTGAGAAGTAATAAGTATTCTGAAAAGTGAAGAAATAAAGTAAGAAAAGAAGATAGAATTTCAGTTTTAAGGAGTATGTTTTGAGAAGTAATAAGTATTCTGAAAAGTGAAGAAGTAAAGTAAGAAAAGAAGATAGAATTTCAGTTTTAAGTATTATGTTTTGAGAAGTAATAAGTATTCTGAAAAGTGAAGAAGTAAAGTAAGAAAAGAAGATAGAATTTAAGTTTTAAGTATTATGTTTTGAGTAGTATTAAGTATTTAGAAAAGTGAAGAAATAAAGTAAGAAAAGAAGAAAGAATTTCAACATTAAGTATTATGCTTTGAGAAGTATTAAGTATTCTGAAAAGTGAAGAAATAAAGTAAGAAAAGAAGATAGAATTTCAATATTAAGTATTATGTTTTGAGAAGTAATAAGTATTCTGAAAAGTGAAGAAGTAAAGTAAGAAAAGAAGATAGAATTTCAGTTTTAAGGAGTATGCTTTGAGAAGTAATAAGTATTTAGAAAAGTGAAGAAGTAAAGTAAGAAAAGAAGATAGAATTTCAGTTTTAAGTATTATGTTTTGAGAAGTAATAAGTATTCTGAAAAGTGAAGAAGTAAAGTAAGAAAAGAAGATAG
Source organism: Loxodes magnus (assembly GCA_946699065.1). Taxonomy (NCBI): domain Eukaryota; phylum Ciliophora; class Karyorelictea; order Loxodida; family Loxodidae; genus Loxodes; species Loxodes magnus. The sequence continues at coordinate 17,480 of CAMPDV010005733.1, read as the reverse complement.
AATTTCAGTTTTAAGTATTATGCTTTGAGAAGTAATAAGTATTCTGAAAAGTGAAGAAGTAAAGTAAGAAAAGAAGATAGAATTTCAGTTTTAAGTATTATGTTTTGAGAAGTAATAAGTATTCTGAAAAAAAGAAATAAAGTAAGAAAAGAAGATAGAATTTCAGTTTTAAGTATTATGCTTTGAGAAGTATTAAGTATTTAGAAAAGTGAAGAAATAAAGTAAGAAAAGAAGAAAGAATTTCAACATTAAGTATTATGTTTTGAGTAGTATTAAGTATTTAGAAAAGTGAAGAAGTAAAGTAAGAAAAGAAGATAGAATTTCAGTTTTAAGTATTATGTTTTGAGAAGTAATAAGTATTCTGAAAAGTGAAGAAGTAAAGTAAGAAAAGAAGATAGAATTTCAGTTTTAAGTATTATGCTTTGAGAAGTAATAAGTATTCTGAAAAGTGAAGAAGTAAAGTAAGAAAAGAAGATAGAATTTCAGTTTTAAGTATTATGTTTTGAGAAGTATTAAGTATTCTGAAAAGTGAAGAAGTAGAGTAAGAAAAGAAGATAGAATTTCAGTTTTAAGGAGTATGCTTTGAGAAGTATTAAGTATTTAGAAAAGTGAAGAAATAAAGTAAGAAAAGAAGATAGAATTTCAATATTAAGTATTATGTTTTGAGAAGTAATAAGTATTCTGAAAAAAAGAAATAAAGTAAGAAAAGAAGATAGAATTTCAGTTTTAAGGAGTATGCTTTGAGAAGTAATAAGTATTCTGAAAAGTGAAGAAATAAAGTAAGAAAAGAAGATAGAATTTAAGTTTTAAGTATTATGCTTTGAGAAGTAATAAGTATTTAGAAAAGTGAAGAAATAAAGTAAGAAATGAAGATAGAATTTCAATATTAAGTAGTATGCTTTGAGAAGTAATAAGTATTCTGAAAAGTGAAGAAGTAAAGTAAGAAAAGAAGATAGAATTTCAGTTTTAAGGAGTATGCTTTGAGAAGTAATTAGTATTTAGAAAAGTGAAGAAGTAGAGTAAGAAATGAAGATAGAATTTCAGTTTTAAGTATTATGTTTTGAGAAGTAATAAGTATTTAGAAAAGTGAAGAAGTAAAGTAAGAAAAGAAGATAGAATTTCAGTTTTAAGGAGTATGCTTTGAGAAGTATTAAGTATTTAGAAAAGTGAAGAAATAAAGTAAGAAAAGAAGATAGAATTTCAACATTAAGTATTATGCTTTGAGAAGTAATAAGTATTCTGAAAAGTGAAGAAGTAAAGTAAGAAAAGAAGATAGAATTTCTTTTTTAAGGAGTATGTTTTGAGAAGTATTAAGTATTTAGAAAAGTGAAGAAGTAAAGTAAGAAAAGAAGATAGAATTTCAGTTTTAAGTATTATGTTTTGAGAAGTAATTAGTATTCTGAAAAGTGAAGAAGTAAAGTAAGAAAAGAAGATAGAATTTCAGTTTTAAGGAGTATGCTTTGAGAAGTATTAAGTATTTAGAAAAGTGAAGAAGTAGAGTAAGAAAAGAAGATAGAATTTCAGTTTTAAGGAGTATGCTTTGAGAAGTAATAAGTATTTAGAAAAGTGAAGAAGTAAAGTAAGAAAAGAAGATAGAATTTCAATATTAAGTATTATGTTTTGAGAAGTAATTAGTATTCTGAAAAGTGAAGAAGTAGAGTAAGAAAAGAAGATAGAATTTCAGTTTTAAGGAGTATGCTTTGAGAAGTAATAAGTATTCTGAAAAGTGAAGAAGTAAAGTAAGAAAAGAAGATAGAATTTCAGTTTTAAGTATTATGTTTTGAGTAGTATTAAGTATTTAGAAAAGTGAAGAAGTAAAGTAAGAAAAGAAGATAGAATTTCAGTTTTAAGGAGTATGTTTTGAGAAGTAATAAGTATTTAGAAAAGTGAAGAAGTAAAGTAAGAAAAGAAGATAGAATTTCAATATTAAGTATTATGTTTTGAGAAGTAATTAGTATTCTGAAAAGTGAAGAAATAAAGTAAGAAAAGAAGATAGAATTTCAGTTTTAAGGAGTATGCTTTGAGAAGTAATTAGTATTTAGAAAAGTGAAGAAATAAAGTAAGAAAAGAAGATAGAATTTCAGTTTTAAGTAGTATGTTTTGAGAAGTAATAAGTATTAAGAAAAGTGAAGAAGTAAAGTAAGAAAAGAAGATAGAATTTCAGTTTTAAGGAGTATGCTTTGAGAAGTATTAAGTATTTAGAAAAGTGAAGAAGTAAAGTAAGAAAAGAAGATAGAATTTCAATATTAAGTATTATGTTTTGAGAAGTAATAAGTATTAAGAAAAGTGAAGAAGTAAAGTAAGAAAAGAAGATAGAATTTCAGTTTTAAGTATTATGTTTTGAGAAGTAATTAGTATTTAGAAAAGTGAAGAAGTAAAGTAAGAAAAGAAGATAGAATTTCAGTTTTAAGTATTATGTTTTGAGAAGTAATAAGTATTCTGAAAAGTGAAGAAATAAAGTAAGAAAAGAAGATAGAATTTCAGTTTTGAGTATTATGCTTTGAGAAGTAATAAGTATTCTGAAAAGTGAAGAAGTAAAGTAAGAAAAGAAGAAAGAATTTCAACATTAAGTATTATGCTTTGAGAAGTAATTAGTATTTAGAAAAGTGAAGAAATAAAGTAAGAAAAGAAGATAGAATTTCAGTTTTAAGTATTATGTTTTGAGAAGTAATAAGTATTCTGAAAAGTGAAGAAGTAAAGTAAGAAAAGAAGATAGAATTTCAGTTTTAAGTATTATGTTTTGAGTAGTATTAAGTATTTAGAAAAGTGAAGAAGTAAAGTAAGAAAAGAAGATAGAATTTCAATATTAAGTATTATGTTTTGAGAAGTAATAAGTATTAAGAAAAGTGAAGAAGTAAAGTAAGAAAAGAAGATAGAATTTCAGTTTTAAGTAGTATGTTTTGAGTAGTATTAAGTATTTAGAAAAGTGAAGAAGTAAAGTAAGAAAAGAAGATAGAATTTCAGTTTTAAGGAGTATGTTTTGAGTAGTATTAAGTATTTAGAAAAGTGAAGAAGTAAAGTAAGAAAAGAAGATAGAATTTCAGTTTTAAGGAGTATGTTTTGAGTAGTATTAAGTATTTAGAAAAGTGAAGAAATAAAGTAAGAAAAGAAGAAAGAATTTCAACATTAAGTATTATGCTTTGAGAAGTATTAAGTATTCTGAAAAGTGAAGAAATAAAGTAAGAAAAGAAGATAGAATTTCAATATTAAGTATTATGTTTTGAGAAGTAATAAGTATTTAGAAAAGTGAAGAAGTAGAGTAAGAAAAGAAGATAGAATTTCAATATTAAGTATTATGTTTTGAGAAGTAATTAGTATTTAGAAAAGTGAAGAAATAAAGTAAGAAAAGAAGATAGAATTTCAGTTTTAAGTAGTATGTTTTGAGTAGTAATAAGTATTCTGAAAAGTGAAGAAGTAAAGTAAGAAAAGAAGATAGAATTTCAGTTTTAAGTATTATGTTTTGAGAAGTAATAAGTATTTAGAAAAGTGAAGAAGTAAAGTAAGAAAAGAAGATAGAATTTCAATATTAAGTATTATGTTTTGAGAAGTAATAAGTATTAAGAAAAGTGAAGAAGTAAAGTAAGAAAAGAAGATAGAATTTCAGTTTTAAGTATTATGTTTTGAGAAGTAATTAGTATTTAGAAAAGTGAAGAAGTAAAGTAAGAAAAGAAGATAGAATTTCAGTTTTAAGTATTATGCTTTGAGAAGTAATAAGTATTCTGAAAAGTGAAGAAGTAAAGTAAGAAAAGAAGATAGAATTTCAGTTTTAAGTATTATGCTTTGAGAAGTAATAAGTATTTAGAAAAGTGAAGAAGTAAAGTAAGAAAAGAAGAAAGAATTTCAACATTAAGTATTATGCTTTGAGAAGTAATTAGTATTTAGAAAAGTGAAGAAATAAAGTAAGAAAAGAAGATAGAATTTCAGTTTTAAGGAGTATGCTTTGAGAAGTAATAAGTATTTAGAAAAATGAAGAAGTAAAGTAAGAAAAGAAGATAGAATTTCAGTTTTAAGTATTATGTTTTGAGTAGTATTAAGTATTTAGAAAAGTGAAGAAGTAAAGTAAGAAAAGAAGATAGAATTTCAATATTAAGTATTATGTTTTGAGAAGTAATAAGTATTTAGAAAAGTGAAGAAGTAGAGTAAGAAAAGAAGATAGAATTTCAGTTTTAAGGAGTATGCTTTGAGAAGTAATAAGTATTCTGAAAAGTGAAGAAGTAAAGTAAGAAAAGAAGATAGAATTTCAGTTTTAAGTATTATGTTTTGAGTAGTATTAAGTATTTAGAAAAGTGAAGAAGTAAAGTAAGAAAAGAAGATAGAATTTAAGTTTTAAGTATTATGTTTTGAGAAGTAATAAGTATTCTGAAAAGTGAAGAAGTAGAGTAAGAAAAGAAGATAGAATTTCAGTTTTAAGGAGTATGCTTTGAGAAGTATTAAGTATTTAGAAAAGTGAAGAAGTAAAGTAAGAAAAGAAGATAGAATTTCAACATTAAGTATTATGCTTTGAGAAGTAATTAGTATTTAGAAAAGTGAAGAAATAAAGTAAGAAAAGAAGATAGAATTTCAGTTTTAAGGAGTATGCTTTGAGAAGTAATTAGTATTTAGAAAAGTGAAGAAGTAAAGTAAGAAAAGAAGATAGAATTTCAATATTAAGTATTATGTTTTGAGAAGTAATTAGTATTTAGAAAAGTGAAGAAGTAAAGTAAGAAAAGAAGATAGAATTTCAGTTTTAAGTATTATGTTTTAAGTAGTATTAAGTATTTAGAAAAGTGAAGAAGTAAAGTAAGAAAAGAAGATAGAATTTCAGTTTTAAGTATTATGTTTTGAGAAGTAATAAGTATTTAGAAAAGTGAAGAAGTAGAGTAAGAAAAGAAGATAGAATTTCAGTTTTAAGGAGTATGCTTTGAGAAGTAATAAGTATTTAGAAAAGTGAAGAAGTAAAGTAAGAAAAGAAGATAGAATTTCAATATTAAGTATTATGTTTTGAGAAGTAATTAGTATTCTGAAAAGTGAAGAAGTAGAGTAAGAAAAGAAGATAGAATTTCAGTTTTAAGGAGTATGCTTTGAGAAGTAATAAGTATTTAGAAAAATGAAGAAGTAAAGTAAGAAAAGAAGATAGAATTTCAGTTTTAAGTATTATGTTTTGAGTAGTATTAAGTATTTAGAAAAGTGAAGAAGTAAAGTAAGAAAAGAAGATAGAATTTCAGTTTTAAGGAGTATGTTTTGAGAAGTAATAAGTATTTAGAAAAGTGAAGAAGTAAAGTAAGAAAAGAAGATAGAATTTCAATATTAAATATTAAGTATTATGTTTTGAGAAGTAATTAGTATTCTGAAAAGTGAAGAAATAAAGTAAGAAAAGAAGATAGAATTTCAGTTTTAAGGAGTATGCTTTGAGAAGTAATTAGTATTTAGAAAAGTGAAGAAATAAAGTAAGAAAAGAAGATAGAATTTCAGTTTTAAGTAGTATGTTTTGAGTAGTATTAAGTATTTAGAAAAGTGAAGAAGTAAAGTAAGAAAAGAAGATAGAATTTCAGTTTTAAGGAGTATGTTTTGAGAAGTAATAAGTATTTAGAAAAGTGAAGAAGTAAAGTAAGAAAAGAAGATAGAATTTCAATATTAAGTATTATGTTTTGAGAAGTAATAAGTATTAAGAAAAGTGAAGAAGTAAAGTAAGAAAAGAAGATAGAATTTCAGTTTTAAGTATTATGTTTTGAGAAGTAATTAGTATTTAGAAAAGTGAAGAAGTAAAGTAAGAAAAGAAGATAGAATTTCAGTTTTAAGTATTATGTTTTGAGAAGTAATAAGTATTCTGAAAAGTGAAGAAATAAAGTAAGAAAAGAAGATAGAATTTCAGTTTTAAGTATTATGTTTTGAGTAGTATTAAGTATTTAGAAAAGTGAAGAAGTAAAGTAAGAAAAGAAGATAGAATTTCAGTTTTAAGTATTATGTTTTGAGTAGTATTAAGTATTTAGAAAAGTGAAGAAGTAAAGTAAGAAAAGAAGATAGAATTTCAGTTTTAAGTATTATGTTTTGAGAAGTAATAAGTATTTAGAAAAGTGAAGAAGTAGAGTAAGAAAAGAAGATAGAATTTCAGTTTTAAGGAGTATGCTTTGAGAAGTATTAAGTATTTAGAAAAGTGAAGAAATAAAGTAAGAAAAGAAGATAGAATTTCAGTTTTAAGTATTATGTTTTGAGAAGTAATAAGTATTCTGAAAAGTGAAGAAGTAGAGTAAGAAAAGAAGATAGAATTTCAGTTTTAAGGAGTATGCTTTGAGAAGTATTAAGTATTTAGAAAAGTGAAGAAGTAAAGTAAGAAAAGAAGATAGAATTTCAACATTAAGTATTATGCTTTGAGAAGTAATTAGTATTTAGAAAAGTGAAGAAATAAAGTAAGAAAAGAAGATAGAATTTCAGTTTTAAGGAGTATGCTTTGAGAAGTAATTAGTATTTAGAAAAGTGAAGAAGTAAAGTAAGAAAAGAAGATAGAATTTCAATATTAAGTATTATGTTTTGAGAAGTAATTAGTATTTAGAAAAGTGAAGAAGTAAAGTAAGAAAAGAAGATAGAATTTCAGTTTTAAGTATTATGTTTTAAGTAGTATTAAGTATTTAGAAAAGTGAAGAAGTAAAGTAAGAAAAGAAGATAGAATTTCAGTTTTAAGTATTATGTTTTGAGAAGTAATAAGTATTTAGAAAAGTGAAGAAGTAGAGTAAGAAAAGAAGATAGAATTTCAGTTTTAAGGAGTATGCTTTGAGAAGTAATAAGTATTCTGAAAAGTGAAGAAATAAAGTAAGAAAAGAAGATAGAATTTCAGTTTTAAGGAGTATGTTTTGAGTAGTATTAAGTATTTAGAAAAGTGAAGAAGTAAAGTAAGAAAAGAAGATAGAATTTCAGTTTTAAGGAGTATGTTTTGAGAAGTATTAAGTATTTAGAAAAGTGAAGAAGTAAAGTAAGAAAAGAAGATAGAATTTCTTTTTTAAGGAGTATGTTTTGAGTAGTATTAAGTATTTAGAAAAGTGAAGAAATAAAGTAAGAAAAGAAGATAGAATTTAAGTTTTAAGGAGTATGTTTTGAGAAGTATTAAGTATTTAGAAAAGTGAAGAAATAAAGTAAGAAATGAAGATAGAATTTCAATATTAAGTAGTATGCTTTGAGAAGTAATAAGTATTCTGAAAAGTGAAGAAGTAAAGTAAGAAAAGAAGATAGAATTTCAGTTTTAAGGAGTATGCTTTGAGAAGTAATTAGTATTTAGAAAAGTGAAGAAGTAAAGTAAGAAAAGAAGATAGAATTTCAGTTTTAAGGAGTATGCTTTGAGAAGTAATAAGTATTCTGAAAAGTGAAGAAGTAGAGTAAGAAAAGAAGATAGAATTTCAGTTTTAAGTATTATGTTTTGAGAAGTAATAAGTATTCTGAAAAGTGAAGAAATAAAGTAAGAAAAGAAGATAGAATTTCAGTTTTAAGGAGTATGCTTTGAGAAGTATTAAGTATTTAGAAAAGTGAAGAAGTAGAGTAAGAAAAGAAGAAAGAATTTCAACATTAAGTATTATGCTTTGAGAAGTATTAAGTATTTAGAAAAGTGAAGAAATAAAGTAAGAAAAGAAGATAGAATTTCAATATTAAGTATTATGTTTTGAGAAGTAATAAGTATTCTGAAAAGTGAAGAAGTAAAGTAAGAAAAGAAGATAGAATTTCAGTTTTAAGTAGTATGTTTTGAGTAGTATTAAGTATTTAGAAAAGTGAAGAAGTAAAGTAAGAAAAGAAGATAGAATTTCAGTTTTAAGTATTATGTTTTGAGTAGTATTAAGTATTTAGAAAAGTGAAGAAGTAAAGTAAGAAAAGAAGATAGAATTTAAGTTTTAAGTATTATGTTTTGAGAAGTAATAAGTATTCTGAAAAGTGAAGAAGTAGAGTAAGAAAAGAAGATAGAATTTCAATATTAAGTATTATGTTTTGAGAAGTAATAAGTATTTAGAAAAGTGAAGAAGTAAAGTAAGAAAAGAAGATAGAATTTCAATATTAAGTATTATGTTTTGAGAAGTAATTAGTATTCTGAAAAGTGAAGAAGTAGAGTAAGAAAAGAAGATAGAATTTCAGTTTTAAGGAGTATGCTTTGAGAAGTAATAAGTATTTAGAAAAATGAAGAAGTAAAGTAAGAAAAGAAGATAGAATTTCAGTTTTAAGTATTATGTTTTGAGTAGTATTAAGTATTTAGAAAAGTGAAGAAGTAAAGTAAGAAAAGAAGATAGAATTTCAGTTTTAAGGAGTATGTTTTGAGAAGTAATAAGTATTTAGAAAAGTGAAGAAGTAAAGTAAGAAAAGAAGATAGAATTTCAATATTAAATATTAAGTATTATGTTTTGAGAAGTAATTAGTATTCTGAAAAGTGAAGAAATAAAGTAAGAAAAGAAGATAGAATTTCAGTTTTAAGGAGTATGCTTTGAGAAGTAATTAGTATTTAGAAAAGTGAAGAAATAAAGTAAGAAAAGAAGATAGAATTTCAGTTTTAAGTAGTATGTTTTGAGTAGTATTAAGTATTTAGAAAAGTGAAGAAGTAAAGTAAGAAAAGAAGATAGAATTTCAGTTTTAAGGAGTATGTTTTGAGAAGTAATAAGTATTTAGAAAAGTGAAGAAGTAAAGTAAGAAAAGAAGATAGAATTTCAATATTAAGTATTATGTTTTGAGAAGTAATAAGTATTAAGAAAAGTGAAGAAGTAAAGTAAGAAAAGAAGATAGAATTTCAGTTTTAAGTATTATGTTTTGAGAAGTAATTAGTATTTAGAAAAGTGAAGAAGTAAAGTAAGAAAAGAAGATAGAATTTCAGTTTTAAGTATTATGTTTTGAGAAGTAATAAGTATTCTGAAAAGTGAAGAAATAAAGTAAGAAAAGAAGATAGAATTTCAGTTTTGAGTATTATGCTTTGAGAAGTAATAAGTATTTAGAAAAGTGAAGAAGTAAAGTAAGAAAAGAAGAAAGAATTTCAACATTAAGTATTATGCTTTGAGAAGTAATTAGTATTTAGAAAAGTGAAGAAATAAAGTAAGAAAAGAAGATAGAATTTCAGTTTTAAGGAGTATGCTTTGAGAAGTATTAAGTATTTAGAAAAGTGAAGAAGTAAAGTAAGAAAAGAAGATAGAATTTCAGTTTTAAGTATTATGTTTTGAGTAGTATTAAGTATTTAGAAAAGTGAAGAAGTAAAGTAAGAAAAGAAGATAGAATTTCAATATTAAGTATTATGTTTTGAGAAGTAATAAGTATTTAGAAAAGTGAAGAAGTAGAGTAAGAAAAGAAGATAGAATTTCAATATTAAGCATTATGTTTTGAGAAGTAATTAGTATTTAGAAAAGTGAAGAAGTAAAGTAAGAAAAGAAGATAGAATTTCAATATTAAGTATTATGTTTTGAGAAGTAATTAGTATTTAGAAAAGTGAAGAAGTAAAGTAAGAAAAGAAGATAGAATTTCAGTTTTAAGTATTATGTTTTAAGTAGTATTAAGTATTTAGAAAAGTGAAGAAGTAAAGTAAGAAAAGAAGATAGAATTTCAGTTTTAAGTATTATGTTTTGAGAAGTATTAAGTATTTAGAAAAGTGAAGAAGTAGAGTAAGAAAAGAAGATAGAATTTCAGTTTTAAGGAGTATGCTTTGAGAAGTAATAAGTATTCTGAAAAGTGAAGAAGTAAAGTAAGAAAAGAAGATAGAATTTCAGTTTTAAGGAGTATGCTTTGAGAAGTATTAAGTATTCTGAAAAGTGAAGAAGTAAAGTAAGAAAAGAAGATAGAATTTCAGTTTTAAGGAGTATGCTTTGAGAAGTAATAAGTATTCTGAAAAGTGAAGAAGTAAAGTAAGAAAAGAAGATAGAATTTCAGTTTTAAGTATTATGTTTTGAGAAGTATTAAGTATTCTGAAAAGTGAAGAAATAAAGTAAGAAAAGAAGATAGAATTTCAGTTTTAAGGAGTATGCTTTGAGAAGTATTAAGTATTTAGAAAAGTGAAGAAGTAGAGTAAGAAAAGAAGAAAGAATTTCAACATTAAGTATTATGCTTTGAGAAGTATTAAGTATTTAGAAAAGTGAAGAAATAAAGTAAGAAAAGAAGATAGAATTTCAATATTAAGTATTATGTTTTGAGAAGTAATAAGTATTCTGAAAAGTGAAGAAATAAAGTAAGAAAAGAAGATAGAATTTCAGTTTTAAGTAGTATGTTTTGAGTAGTATTAAGTATTTAGAAAAGTGAAGAAGTAAAGTAAGAAAAGAAGATAGAATTTCAGTTTTAAGGAGTATGTTTTGAGAAGTAATAAGTATTTAGAAAAGTGAAGAAGTAAAGTAAGAAAAGAAGATAGAATTTCAATATTAAGTATTATGTTTTGAGAAGTAATTAGTATTCTGAAAAGTGAAGAAGTAGAGTAAGAAAAGAAGATAGAATTTCAGTTTTAAGGAGTATGCTTTGAGAAGTAATAAGTATTTAGAAAAATGAAGAAGTAAAGTAAGAAAAGAAGATAGAATTTCAGTTTTAAGTATTATGTTTTGAGAAGTATTAAGTATTTAGAAAAGTGAAGAAGTAAAGTAAGAAAAGAAGATAGAATTTCAGTTTTAAGGAGTATGCTTTGAGAAGTAATAAGTATTAAGAAAAGTGAAGAAGTAAAGTAAGAAAAGAAGATAGAATTTCAATATTAAGTATTATGTTTTGAGAAGTAATTAGTATTTAGAAAAGTGAAGAAGTAAAGTAAGAAAAGAAGATAGAATTTCAGTTTTAAGTATTATGTTTTGAGTAGTATTAAGTATTTAGAAAAGTGAAGAAATAAAGTAAGAAAAGAAGAAAGAATTTCAACATTAAGTATTATGCTTTGAGAAGTATTAAGTATTCTGAAAAGTGAAGAAATAAAGTAAGAAAAGAAGATAGAATTTCAGTTTTGAGTATTATGCTTTGAGAAGTAATAAGTATTTAGAAAAGTGAAGAAGTAAAGTAAGAAAAGAAGAAAGAATTTCAACATTAAGTATTATGCTTTGAGAAGTAATTAGTATTTAGAAAAGTGAAGAAATAAAGTAAGAAAAGAAGATAGAATTTCAGTTTTAAGGAGTATGCTTTGAGAAGTATTAAGTATTTAGAAAAGTGAAGAAGTAAAGTAAGAAAAGAAGATAGAATTTCAGTTTTAAGGAGTATGCTTTGAGAAGTAATTAGTATTTAGAAAAGTGAAGAAGTAAAGTAAGAAAAGAAGATAGAATTTCAGTTTTAAGGAGTATGCTTTGAGAAGTAATAAGTATTCTGAAAAGTGAAGAAGTAAAGTAAGAAAAGAAGATAGAATTTCAGTTTTAAGTATTATGTTTTGAGAAGTAATAAGTATTCTGAAAAGTGAAGAAATAAAGTAAGAAAAGAAGATAGAATTTCAGTTTTAAGGAGTATGCTTTGAGAAGTATTAAGTATTTAGAAAAGTGAAGAAGTAGAGTAAGAAAAGAAGAAAGAATTTCAACATTAAGTATTATGCTTTGAGAAGTATTAAGTATTTAGAAAAGTGAAGAAATAAAGTAAGAAAAGAAGATAGAATTTCAATATTAAGTATTATGTTTTGAGAAGTAATAAGTATTCTGAAAAGTGAAGAAGTAAAGTAAGAAAAGAAGATAGAATTTCAGTTTTAAGTAGTATGTTTTGAGTAGTATTAAGTATTTAGAAAAGTGAAGAAGTAAAGTAAGAAAAGAAGATAGAATTTCAATATTAAGTATTATGTTTTGAGAAGTAATAAGTATTCTGAAAAGTGAAGAAATAAAGTAAGAAAAGAAGATAGAATTTCAGTTTTAAGTAGTATGTTTTGAGTAGTATTAAGTATTTAGAAAAGTGAAGAAGTAAAGTAAGAAAAGAAGATAGAATTTCAGTTTTAAGGAGTATGTTTTGAGAAGTAATAAGTATTTAGAAAAGTGAAGAAGTAAAGTAAGAAAAGAAGATAGAATTTCAATATTAAGTATTATGTTTTGAGAAGTAATTAGTATTCTGAAAAGTGAAGAAATAAAGTAAGAAAAGAAGATAGAATTTCAGTTTTAAGGAGTATGCTTTGAGAAGTAATTAGTATTTAGAAAAGTGAAGAAATAAAGTAAGAAAAGAAGATAGAATTTCAGTTTTAAGTAGTATGTTTTGAGTAGTATTAAGTATTTAGAAAAGTGAAGAAGTAAAGTAAGAAAAGAAGATAGAATTTCAGTTTTAAGGAGTATGTTTTGAGAAGTAATAAGTATTTAGAAAAGTGAAGAAGTAAAGTAAGAAAAGAAGATAGAATTTCAATATTAAGTATTATGTTTTGAGAAGTAATAAGTATTAAGAAAAGTGAAGAAGTAAAGTAAGAAAAGAAGATAGAATTTCAGTTTTAAGGAGTATGCTTTGAGAAGTATTAAGTATTTAGAAAAGTGAAGAAGTAAAGTAAGAAAAGAAGAAAGAATTTCAGTTTTAAGTATTATGTTTTGAGAAGTAATAAGTATTCTGAAAAGTGAAGAAATAAAGTAAGAAAAGAAGATAGAATTTCAGTTTTGAGTATTATGCTTTGAGAAGTAATAAGTATTTAGAAAAGTGAAGAAGTAAAGTAAGAAAAGAAGAAAGAATTTCAACATTAAGTATTATGCTTTGAGAAGTAATTAGTATTTAGAAAAGTGAAGAAATAAAGTAAGAAAAGAAGATAGAATTTCAGTTTTAAGGAGTATGCTTTGAGAAGTATTAAGTATTTAGAAAAGTGAAGAAGTAAAGTAAGAAAAGAAGATAGAATTTCAGTTTTAAGTATTATGTTTTGAGTAGTATTAAGTATTTAGAAAAGTGAAGAAGTAAAGTAAGAAAAGAAGATAGAATTTCAATATTAAGTATTATGTTTTGAGAAGTAATAAGTATTTAGAAAAGTGAAGAAGTAGAGTAAGAAAAGAAGATAGAATTTCAATATTAAGCATTATGTTTTGAGAAGTAATTAGTATTTAGAAAAGTGAAGAAGTAAAGTAAGAAAAGAAGATAGAATTTCAATATTAAGTATTATGTTTTGAGAAGTAATTAGTATTTAGAAAAGTGAAGAAGTAAAGTAAGAAAAGAAGATAGAATTTCAGTTTTAAGTATTATGTTTTAAGTAGTATTAAGTATTTAGAAAAGTGAAGAAGTAAAGTAAGAAAAGAAGATAGAATTTCAGTTTTAAGTATTATGTTTTGAGAAGTATTAAGTATTTAGAAAAGTGAAGAAGTAGAGTAAGAAAAGAAGATAGAATTTCAGTTTTAAGGAGTATGCTTTGAGAAGTAATAAGTATTCTGAAAAGTGAAGAAGTAAAGTAAGAAAAGAAGATAGAATTTCAGTTTTAAGGAGTATGCTTTGAGAAGTATTAAGTATTCTGAAAAGTGAAGAAGTAAAGTAAGAAAAGAAGATAGAATTTCAGTTTTAAGGAGTATGCTTTGAGAAGTAATAAGTATTCTGAAAAGTGAAGAAGTAAAGTAAGAAAAGAAGATAGAATTTCAGTTTTAAGTATTATGTTTTGAGAAGTATTAAGTATTCTGAAAAGTGAAGAAATAAAGTAAGAAAAGAAGATAGAATTTCAGTTTTAAGGAGTATGCTTTGAGAAGTATTAAGTATTTAGAAAAGTGAAGAAGTAGAGTAAGAAAAGAAGAAAGAATTTCAACATTAAGTATTATGCTTTGAGAAGTATTAAGTATTTAGAAAAGTGAAGAAATAAAGTAAGAAAAGAAGATAGAATTTCAATATTAAGTATTATGTTTTGAGAAGTAATAAGTATTCTGAAAAGTGAAGAAATAAAGTAAGAAAAGAAGATAGAATTTCAGTTTTAAGTAGTATGTTTTGAGTAGTATTAAGTATTTAGAAAAGTGAAGAAGTAAAGTAAGAAAAGAAGATAGAATTTCAGTTTTAAGGAGTATGTTTTGAGAAGTAATAAGTATTTAGAAAAGTGAAGAAGTAAAGTAAGAAAAGAAGATAGAATTTCAATATTAAGTATTATGTTTTGAGAAGTAATTAGTATTCTGAAAAGTGAAGAAGTAGAGTAAGAAAAGAAGATAGAATTTCAGTTTTAAGGAGTATGCTTTGAGAAGTAATAAGTATTTAGAAAAATGAAGAAGTAAAGTAAGAAAAGAAGATAGAATTTCAGTTTTAAGTATTATGTTTTGAGAAGTATTAAGTATTTAGAAAAGTGAAGAAGTAAAGTAAGAAAAGAAGATAGAATTTCAGTTTTAAGGAGTATGCTTTGAGAAGTAATAAGTATTAAGAAAAGTGAAGAAGTAAAGTAAGAAAAGAAGATAGAATTTCAATATTAAGTATTATGTTTTGAGAAGTAATTAGTATTTAGAAAAGTGAAGAAGTAAAGTAAGAAAAGAAGATAGAATTTCAGTTTTAAGTATTATGTTTTGAGTAGTATTAAGTATTTAGAAAAGTGAAGAAATAAAGTAAGAAAAGAAGAAAGAATTTCAACATTAAGTATTATGCTTTGAGAAGTATTAAGTATTCTGAAAAGTGAAGAAATAAAGTAAGAAAAGAAGATAGAATTTCAATATTAAGTATTATGCTTTGAGAAGTAATAAGTATTTAGAAAAGTGAAGAAGTAAAGTAAGAAAAGAAGAAAGAATTTCAACATTAAGTATTATGCTTTGAGAAGTAATAAGTATTTAGAAAAGTGAAGAAATAAAGTAAGAAAAGAAGATAGAATTTCAGTTTTAAGGAGTATGCTTTGAGAAGTAATAAGTATTAAGAAAAGTGAAGAAGTAAAGTAAGAAAAGAAGATAGAATTTCAATATTAAGTATTATGTTTTGAGAAGTAATTAGTATTTAGAAAAGTGAAGAAGTAAAGTAAGAAAAGAAGATAGAATTTCAGTTTTAAGTATTATGTTTTAAGTAGTATTAAGTATTTAGAAAAGTGAAGAAGTAAAGTAAGAAAAGAAGATAGAATTTCAGTTTTAAGTATTATGTTTTGAGAAGTATTAAGTATTTAGAAAAGTGAAGAAGTAGAGTAAGAAAAGAAGATAGAATTTCAGTTTTAAGGAGTATGCTTTGAGAAGTAATAAGTATTCTGAAAAGTGAAGAAATAAAGTAAGAAAAGAAGATAGAATTTCTTTTTTAAGGAGTATGTTTTGAGTAGTATTAAGTATTTAGAAAAGTGAAGAAGTAAAGTAAGAAAAGAAGATAGAATTTCAGTTTTAAGTATTATGTTTTGAGAAGTAATAAGTATTCTGAAAAGTGAAGAAGTAAAGTAAGAAAAGAAGATAGAATTTAAGTTTTAAGTATTATGTTTTGAGTAGTATTAAGTATTTAGAAAAGTGAAGAAGTAAAGTAAGAAAAGAAGATAGAATTTAAGTTTTAAGTATTATGTTTTGAGAAGTAATAAGTATTCTGAAAAGTGAAGAAGTAAAGTAAGAAAAGAAGATAGAATTTCAGTTTTAAGTATTATGTTTTGAGTAGTATTAAGTATTTAGAAAAGTGAAGAAGTAAAGTAAGAAAAGAAGATAGAATTTCAGTTTTAAGTATTATGTTTTGAGAAGTATTAAGTATTTAGAAAAGTGAAGAAGTAGAGTAAGAAAAGAAGATAGAATTTCAGTTTTAAGGAGTATGCTTTGAGAAGTAATAAGTATTCTGAAAAGTGAAGAAATAAAGTAAGAAAAGAAGATAGAATTTCTTTTTTAAGGAGTATGTTTTGAGTAGTATTAAGTATTTAGAAAAGTGAAGAAGTAAAGTAAGAAAAGAAGATAGAATTTCAGTTTTAAGTATTATGCTTTGAGAAGTAATTAGTATTTAGAAAAGTGAAGAAATAAAGTAAGAAAAGAAGATAGAATTTCAGTTTTAAGTATTATGTTTTGAGTAGTATTAAGTATTTAGAAAAGTGAAGAAGTAAAGTAAGAAAAGAAGATAGAATTTCAAGTTTTAAGTAGTATGTTTTGAGAAGTAATAAGTATTCTGAAAAGTGAAGAAGTAGAGTAAGAAAAGAAGATAGAATTTCAGTTTTAAGTATTATGTTTTGAGTAGTATTAAGTATTTAGAAAAGTGAAGAAGTAAAGTAAGAAAAGAAGATAGAATTTCAGTTTTAAGTATTATGCTTTGAGAAGTATTAAGTATTCTGAAAAGTGAAGAAATAAAGTAAGAAAAGAAGATAGAATTTCAGTTTTAAGGAGTATGCTTTGAGAAGTAATAAGTATTCTGAAAAGTGAAGAAATAAAGTAAGAAAAGAAGATAGAATTTCAGTTTTAAGGAGTATGTTTTGAGTAGTATTAAGTATTTAGAAAAGTGAAGAAGTAAAGTAAGAAAAGAAGATAGAATTTCAGTTTTAAGGAGTATGCTTTGAGAAGTAATTAAGTATTTAGAAAAGTGAAGAAGTAGAGTAAGAAAAGAAGATAGAATTTCAATTTTAAGTATTATGTTTTGAGAAGTAATAAGTATTCTGAAAAGTGAAGAAATAAAGTAAGAAAAGAAGATAGAATTTCAGTTTTAAGGAGTATGCTTTGAGAAGTAATAAGTATTCTGAAAAGTGAAGAAGTAAAGTAAGAAAAGAAGATAGAATTTCAGTTTTAAGGAGTATGCTTTGAGAAGTAATAAGTATTCTGAAAAGTGAAGAAGTAAAGTAAGAAAAGAAGATAGAATTTCAGTTTTAAGGAGTATGCTTTGAGAAGTAATTAGTATTTAGAAAAGTGAAGAAGTAAAGTAAGAAAAGAAGATAGAATTTCAGTTTTAAGGAGTATGCTTTGAGAAGTAATAAGTATTCTGAAAAGTGAAGAAGTAAAGTAAGAAAAGAAGATAGAATTTCAGTTTTAAGTATTATGTTTTGAGAAGTATTAAGTATTCTGAAAAGTGAAGAAATAAAGTAAGAAAAGAAGATAGAATTTCAGTTTTAAGTATTATGCTTTGAGAAGTATTAAGTATTTAGAAAAGTGAAGAAATAAAGTAAGAAAAGAAGATAGAATTTCAATATTAAGTATTATGTTTTGAGAAGTAATAAGTATTCTGAAAAGTGAAGAAATAAAGTAAGAAAAGAAGATAGAATTTCAGTTTTAAGGAGTATGTTTTGAGAAGTAATAAGTATTCTGAAAAGTGAAGAAGTAGAGTAAGAAAAGAAGATAGAATTTCTTTTTTAAGGAGTATGTTTTGAGTAGTATTAAGTATTTAGAAAAGTGAAGAAGTAAAGTAAGAAAAGAAGATAGAATTTCAATATTAAGTATTATGTTTTGAGAAGTAATAAGTATTTAGAAAAGTGAAGAAGTAGAGTAAGAAAAGAAGATAGAATTTCAATATTAAGTATTATGTTTTGAGAAGTAATAAGTATTCTGAAAAGTGAAGAAATAAAGTAAGAAAAGAAGATAGAATTTCAGTTTTAAGGAGTATGCTTTGAGAAGTATTAAGTATTTAGAAAAGTGAAGAAGTAGAGTAAGAAAAGAAGATAGAATTTCTTTTTTAAGGAGTATGTTTTGAGTAGTATTAAGTATTTAGAAAAGTGAAGAAGTAAAGTAAGAAAAGAAGATAGAATTTCAATATTAAGTATTATGTTTTGA
>CAMPDV010005732.1:0-29131 GCA_946699065.1 Loxodes magnus | reverse complement strand
GAGTTAGGTAATTGAAAGTGATAATAGAAAATGAAAAAGAGAGATAAGATTTCTAGTAAATGTGAAGTAGAGAAGCAAGTAAAAGAGTCTGAGTTAGGTAATTGAAAGTGATAATAGAAAATGAGAAAGAGACATAAGATTTGTGAGAAAAGTGAAGTAGAGAAGCAAGTAAAAGAGTCTGAGTTAGGTAATTGAAAGTGATAATAGAAAATGAGAAAGAGCGATAAGATTTCTAGTAAATGTGAAGTAGAGAAGCAAGTAAAAGAGTCTGAGTTAGGTAATTAAAAGAATAATAGAAAATGAGAAAGAGACATAAGATTTGTGAGAAAAGTGAAGTAGAAAAGCAAGTAAAAGAGTCTGAGTTAGGTAATTGAAAGTAATAATAGAAAATGAGAAAAAGAGATAAGATTTCTAGTAAATGTGAAGTAGAGAAGCAAGTAAAAGAGTCTGAGTTAGTTAATTGAAAGTAATAATAGAAAATGAGAAAAAGAGATAAGATTTCTAGTAAAAGTGAAGTAGAGAAGCAAGTAAAAGAGTCTGAGTTAGGTAATTGAAAGTAATAATAGAAAATGAAAAAGAGAGATAAGATTTCTAGTAAAAGTGAAGTAGAGAAGCAAGTAATAGAGTCTGAGTTAGGTAATTAAAAGAATAATAGAAAATGAGAAAGAGACATAAGATTTGTGAGAAAAGTGAAGTAGAAAAGCAAGTAAAAGAGTCTGAGTTAGGTAATTGAAAGTAATAGTAGAAAATGAAAAAGAGAGATAAGATTTCTAGTAAATGTGAAGTAGAGAAGCAAGTAAAAGAGTCTGAGTTAGGTAATTGAAAGTGATAATAAAAAATGAGAAAAAGAGATAAGATTTCTAAGAAAAGTGAAGTAGAAAAACAAGTAAAAGAGTCTGAGTTAGGTAATTGAAAGTAATAATAGAAAATGAAAAAGAGAGATAAGATTTCTAGTAAATGTGAAGTAGAGAAGCAAGTAAAAGAGTCTGAGTTAGGTAATTGAAAGTGATAATAAAAAATGAGAAAAAGAGATAAGATTTCTAGTAAATGTGAAGTAGAAAAGCAAGTAAAAGAGTCTGAGTTAGGTAATTGAAAGTAATAATAGAAAATGAGAAAAAGAGATAAGATTTTTAGTAAATGTGAAGTAGAGAAGCAAGTAAAAGAGTCTGAGTTAGGTAATTGAAAGTAATAATAAAAAATGAGAAAAAGAGATAAGATTTTTAGTAAAAGTGAAGTAGAAAAGCAAGTAAAAGAGTCTGAGTTAGGTAATTGAAAGTAATAATAAAAAATGAAAAATAGAGATAAGATTTCTAGTAAATGTGAAGTAGAAAAGCAAGTAAAAGAGTCTGAGTTAGGTAATTGAAAGTAATAATAAAAAATGAGAAAAAGAGATAAGATTTCTAAGAAAAGTGAAGTAGAAAAGCAAGTAAAAGAGTCTGAGTTAGGTAATTGAAAGTAATAATAAAAAATGAAAAAGAGAGATAAGATTTCTAGTAAATGTGAAGTAGAGAAGCAAGTAAAAGAGTCTGAGTTAGGTAATTGAAAGTGATAATAGAAAATGAGAAAAAGAGATAAGATTTTTAGTAAAAGTGAAGTAGAAAAGCAAGTAAAAGAGTCTGAGTTAGGTAATTGAAAGTAATAATAGAAAATGAAAAAGAGAGATAAGATTTCTAAGAAAAGTGAAGTAGAAAAGCAAGTAAAAGAGTCTGAGTTAGGTAATTGAAAGTAATAATAGAAAATGAGAAAGAGCGATAAGATTTCTAAGAAAAGTGAAGTAGAGAAGCAAGTAAAAGAGTCTGAGTTAGGTAATTGAAAGTGATAATAGAAAATGAGAAAAAGAGATAAGATTTCTAGTAAATGTGAAGTAGAGAAGCAAGTAAAAGAGTCTGAGTTAGGTAATTGAAAGTAATAATAGAAAATGAGAAAAAGAGATAAGATTTGTGAGAAAAGTGAAGTAGAGAAGCAAGTAAAAGAGTCTGAGTTAGGTAATTGAAAGTGATAATAGAAAATGAGAAAAAGAGATAAGATTTTTAGTAAAAGTGAAGTAGAAAAGCAAGTAAAAGAGTCTGAGTTAGTTAATTGAAAGTAATAATAGAAAATGAGAAAAAGAGATAAGATTTCTAGTAAATGTGAAGTAGAGAAGCAAGTAAAAGAGTCTGAGTTAGGTAATTGAAAGTAATAATAAAAAATGAGAAAAAGAGATAAGATTTTTAGTAAAAGTGAAGTAGAAAAGCAAGTAAAAGAGTCTGAGTTAGGTAATTGAAAGTAATAATAAAAAATGAGAAAAAGAGATAAGATTTCTAGTAAATGTGAAGTAGAGAAGCAAGTAAAAGAGTCTGAGTTAGGTAATTGAAAGTAATAATAGAAAATGAGAAAGAGAGATAAGATTTCTAAGAAAAGTGAAGTAGAAAAGCAAGTAAAAGAGTCTGAGTTAGGTAATTGAAAGTGATAATAGAAAATGAGAAAAAGAGATAAGATTTTTAGTAAAAGTGAAGTAGAAAAGCAAGTAAAAGAGTCTGAGTTAGGTAATTGAAAGTAATAATAGAAAATGAAAAAGAGATAAGATTTCTAGTAAAAGTGAAGTAGAAAAGCAAGTAAAAGAGTCTGAGTTAGGTAATTGAAAGTAATAATAGAAAATGAGAAAGAGCGATAAGATTTCTAAGAAAAGTGAAGTAGAGAAGCAAGTAAAAGAGTCTGAGTTAGGTAATTGAAAGTGATAATAGAAAATGAGAAAAAGAGATAAGATTTCTAGTAAATGTGAAGTAGAGAAGCAAGTAAAAGAGTCTGAGTTAGGTAATTGAAAGTAATAATAGAAAATGAGAAAAAGAGATAAGATTTGTGAGAAAAGTGAAGTAGAAAAGCAAGTAAAAGAGTCTGAGTTAGGTAATTGAAAGTGATAATAGAAAATGAGAAAAAGAGATAAGATTTCTAGTAAATGTGAAGTAGAGAAGCAAGTAAAAGAGTCTGAGTTAGGTAATTGAAAGTAATAATAGAAAATGAAAAAGAGAGATAAGATTTCTAAGAAAAGTGAAGTAGAAAAGCAAGTAAAAGAGTCTGAGTTAGGTAATTGAAAGTAATAATAGAAAATGAGAAAGAGCGATAAGATTTTTAGTAAAAGTGAAGTAGAAAAGCAAGTAAAAGAGTCTGAGTTAGGTAATTGAAAGTGATAATAGAAAATGAGAAAAAGAGATAAGATTTTTAGTAAATGTGAAGTAGAGAAGCAAGTAAAAGAGTCTGAGTTAGGTAATGAAAGTAATAATAGAAAATGAGAAAAAGAGATAAGATTTCTAGTAAATGTGAAGTAAAGAAGCAAGTAAAAGAGTCTGAGTTAGGTAATTGAAAGTGATAATAGAAAATGAGAAAGAGAGATAAGATTTCTAGTAAATGTGAAATAGAGAAGCAAGTAAAAGAGTCTGAGTTAGGTAATTGAAAGTAATAATCGAAAATGAGAAAGAGAGATAAGATTTCTATTAAAAGTGAAGTAGAAAAAAAAGTAAAAGAGTCTGAGTTAGGTAATTGAAAGTAATAATAGAAAATGAGAAAGAGAGATAAGATTTCTAAGAAAAGTGAAGTAGAAAAGCAAGTAAAAGAGTCTGAGTTAGGTAATTGAAAGTGATAATAGAAAATGAGAAAAAGAGATAAGATTTTTAGTAAATGTGAAGTAGAGAAGCAAGTAAAAGAGTCTGAGTTAGGTAATTGAAAGTAATAATAGAAAATGAGAAAAAGAGATAAGATTTCTAGTAAATGTGAAGTAAAGAAGCAAGTAAAAGAGTCTGAGTTAGGTAATTGAAAGTAATAATAGAAAATGAGAAAGAGAGATAAGATTTCTAGTAAATGTGAAGTAGAGAAGCAAGTAAAAGAGTCTGAGTTAGGTAATTGAAAGTAATAATAGAAAATGAGAAAAAGAGATAAGATTTCTAGTAAAAGTGAAGTAGAAAAGCAAGTAAAAGAGTCTGAGTTAGGTAATTGAAAGTGATAATAGAAAATGAGAAAAAGAGATAAGATTTCTAGTAAATGTGAAGTAAAGAAGCAAGTAAAAGAGTCTGAGTTAGGTAATTGAAAGTGATAATAGAAAATGAGAAAAAGAGATAAGATTTTTAGTAAAAGTGAAGTAGAAAAGCAAGTAAAAGAGTCTGAGTTAGGTAATTGAAAGTAATAATAGAAAATGAAAAAGAGAGATAAGATTTCTAAGAAAAGTGAAGTAGAAAAGCAAGTAAAAGAGTCTGAGTTAGGTAATTGAAAGTGATAATAGAAAATGAGAAAAAGAGATAAGATTTCTAAGAAAAGTGAAGTAGAAAAGCAAGTAAAAGAGTCTGAGTTAGGTAATTGAAAGTGATAATAGAAAATGAGAAAAAGAGATAAGATTTTTAGTAAATGTGAAGTAGAGAAGCAAGTAAAAGAGTCTGAGTTAGGTAATTGAAAGTAATAATAGAAAATGAGAAAAAGAGATAAGATTTCTAGTAAATGTGAAGTAAAGAAGCAAGTAAAAGAGTCTGAGTTAGGTAATTGAAAGTGATAATAGAAAATGAGAAAGAGAGATAAGATTTCTAGTAAATGTGAATAGAGAAGCAAGTAATAGAGTCTGAGTTAGGTAATTAAAAGAATAATAGAAAATGAGAAAGAGAGATAAGATTTCTATTAAAAGTGAAGTAGAAAAAAAAGTAAAAGAGTCTGAGTTAGGTAATTGAAAGTAATAATAGAAAATGAGAAAGAGAGATAAGATTTCTAAGAAAAGTGAAGTAGAAAAGCAAGTAAAAGAGTCTGAGTTAGGTAATTGAAAGTGATAATAGAAAATGAGAAAAAGAGATAAGATTTTTAGTAAAAGTGAAGTAGAAAAGCAAGTAAAAGAGTCTGAGTTAGGTAATTGAAAGTAATAATAGAAAATGAGAAAAAGAGATAAGATTTCTAGTAAATGTGAAGTAGAGAAGCAAGTAATAGAGTCTGAGTTAGGTAATTAAAAGAATAATAGAAAATGAGAAAGAGACATAAGATTTGTGAGAAAAGTGAAGTAGAAAAGCAAGTAAAAGAGTCTGAGTTAGGTAATTGAAAGTAATAATAGAAAATGAGAAAGAGAGATAAGATTTCTAGTAAATGTGAAGTAGAGAAGCAAGTAAAAGAGTCTGAGTTTAAGTAATTGAAAGTGATAATAGAAAATGAGAAAAAGAGATAAGATTTTTAGTAAATGTGAAGTAGAGAAGCAAGTAAAAGAGTCTGAGTTAGGTAATTGAAAGTAATAAGAAAATGAGAAAAAGAGATAAGATTTCTAGTAAATGTGAAGTAGAGAAGCAAGTAAAAGAGTCTGAGTTAGGTAATTAAAAGAATAATAGAAAATGAGAAAGAGAGATAAGATTTCTAAGAAAAGTGAAGTAGAAAAGCAAGTAAAAGAGTCCGAGTTAGGTAATTGAAAGTGATAATAGAAAATGAGAAAGAGCGATAAGATTTCTAAGAAAAGTGAAGTAGAAAAGCAAGTAAAAGAGTCTGAGTTAGGTAATTGAAAGTGATAATAGAAAATGAGAAAAAGAGATAAGATTTCTAGTAAATGTGAAGTAGAAAAGCAAGTAAAAGAGTCTGAGTTAGGTAATTGAAAGTAATAATAGAAAATGAGAAAAAGAGATAAGATTTCTAAGAAAAGTGAAGTAGAAAAGCAAGTAAAAGAGTCTGAGTTAGGTAATTGAAAGTGATAATAGAAAATGAGAAAAAGAGATAAGATTTCTAAGAAAAGTGAAGTAGAGAAGCAAGTAAAAGAGTCTGAGTTAGGTAATTGAAAGTGATAATAGAAAATGAGAAAAAGAGATAAGATTTCTAAGAAATGTGAAGTAGAGAAGCAAGTAAAAGAGTCTGAGTTAGGTAATTGAAAGTGATAATAGAAAATGAGAAAAAGAGATAAGATTTCTAGTAAATGTGAAGTAGAGAAGCAAGTAAAAGAGTCTGAGTTAGGTAATTGAAAGTAATAATAGAAAATGAGAAAAAGAGATAAGATTTGTGAGAAAAGTGAAGTAGAGAAGCAAGTAAAAGAGTCTGAGTTAGGTAATTGAAAGTGATAATAGAAAATGAGAAAAAGAGATAAGATTTCTAGTAAATGTGAAGTAGAGAAGCAAGTAAAAGAGTCTGAGTTAGGTAATTGAAAGTAATAATAGAAAATGAGAAAAAGAGATAAGATTTCTAGTAAATGTGAAGTAGAGAAGCAAGTAAAAGAGTCTGAGTTAGGTAATTGAAAGTGATAATAGAAAATGAGAAAGAGAGATAAGATTTCTAGTAAATGTGAAATAGAGAAGCAAGTAATAGAGTCTGAGTTAGGTAATTAAAAGAATAATAGAAAATGAGAAAGAGACATAAGATTTCTATTAAAAGTAAAGTAGAAAAACAAGTAAAAGAGTCTGAGTTAGGTAATTGAAAGTGATAATAGAAAATGAGAAAGAGAGATAAGATTTCTAAGAAAAGTGAAGTAGAAAAGCAAGTAAAAGAGTCTGAGTTAGGTAATTGAAAGTAATAATCGAAAATGAGAAAGAGAGATAAGATTTCTAGTAAAAGTGAAGTAGAAAAACAAGTAAAAGAGTCTGAGTTAGGTAATTAAAAGAATAATAGAAAATGAGAAAGAGACATAAGATTTGTGAGAAAAGTGAAGTAGAAAAAGCAAGTAAAAGAGTCTGAGTTAGGTAATTGAAAGTGATAATAAAAAATGAGAAAGAGCGATAAGATTTCTAAGAAAAGTGAAGTAGAGAAGCAAGTAAAAGAGTCTGAGTTAGGTAATTGAAAGTGATAATAGAAAATGAGAAAGAGCGATAAGATTTCTAGTAAATGTGAAGTAGAAAAGCAAGTAAAAGAGTCTGAGTTAGGTAATTTAAAGTGATAATAGAAAATGAGAAAAAGAGATAAGATTTGTGAGAAAAGTGAAGTAGAGAAGCAAGTAAAAGAGTCTGAGTTAGGTAATTGAAAGTAATAATAGAAAATGAGAAAAAGAGATAAGATTTCTAAGAAATGTGAAGTAAAGAAGCAAGTAAAAGAGTCTGAGTTAGGTAATTGAAAGTGATAATAGAAAATGAGAAAAAGAGATAAGATTTCTAGTAAATGTGAAGTAGAGAAGCAAGTAAAAGAGTCTGAGTTAGGTAATTGAAAGTAATAATAGAAAATGAGAAAAAGAGATAAGATTTGTGAGAAAAGTGAAGTAGAGAAGCAAGTAAAAGAGTCTGAGTTAGGTAATTGAAAGTAATAATAGAAAATGAGAAAAAGAGATAAGATTTCTAGTAAATGTAAAGTAGAGAAGCAAGTAAAAGAGTCCTAGTTAGGTAATTGAAAGTGATAATAGAAAATGAGAAAGAGCGATAAGATTTCTAAGAAAAGTGAAGTAGAAAAGCAAGTAAAAGAGTCTGAGTTAGGTAATTGAAAGTAATAATCGAAAATGAGAAAGAGAGATAAGATTTCTATTAAAAGTGAAGTAGAAAAACAAGTAAAAGAGTCTGAGTTAGGTAATTGAAAGTAATAATAGAAAATGAGAAAGAGAGATAAGATTTCTAGTAAAAGTGAAGTAGAAAAGCAAGTAAAAGAGTCTGAGTTAGGTAATTGAAAGTGATAATAGAAAATGAGAAAAAGAGATAAGATTTCTAAGAAAAGTGAAGTAGAAAAGCAAGTAAAAGAGTCTGAATTAGGTAATTAAAAGAATAATAGAAAATGAGAAAAAGAGATAAGATTTCTAGTAAATGTGAAGTAGAGAAGCAAGTAAAAGAGTCTGAGTTAGGTAATTGAAAGTAATAATAGAAAATGAGAAAGAGAGATAAGATTTCTAGTAAATGTGAAGTAGAGAAGCAAGTAAAAGAGTCTGAGTTAGGTAATTGAAAGTAATAATAGAAAATGAGAAAAAGAGATAAGATTTCTAGTAAAAGTGAAGTAGAGAAGCAAGTAAAAGAGTCTGAGTTAGGTAATTGAAAGTGATAATAGAAAATGAGAAAAAGAGATAAGATTTCTAGTAAATGTGAAGTAAAGAAGCAAGTAAAAGAGTCTGAGTTAGGTAATTGAAAGTGATAATAGAAAATGAGAAAAAGAGATAAGATTTTTAGTAAAAGTGAAGTAGAAAAGCAAGTAAAAGAGTCTGAGTTAGGTAATTGAAAGTGATAATAGAAAATGAGAAAAAGAGATAAGATTTCTAAGAAAAGTGAAGTAGAAAAGCAAGTAAAAGAGTCTGAGTTAGGTAATTGAAAGTAATAATAGAAAATGAGAAAGAGCGATAAGATTTCTAGTAAATGTGAAGTAAAGAAGCAAGTAAAAGAGTCTGAGTTAGGTAATTGAAAGTGATAATAGAAAATGAGCTAAAGAGATAAGATTTCTAGTAAATGTGAAGTAGAAAAGCAAGTAAAAGAGTCTGAGTTAGGTAATTGAAAGTGATAATAGAAAATGAGAAAAAGAGATAAGATTTCTAGTAAATGTGAAGTAGAGAAGCAAGTAAAAGAGTCTGAGTTAGGTAATTGAAAGTAATAATAGAAAATGAGAAAAAGAGATAAGATTTCTAGTAAATGTGAAGTAGAAAAACAAGTAAAAGAGTCTGAGTTAGGTAATTGAAAGTAATAATAGAAAATGAGAAAGAGCGATAAGATTTCTAAGAAAAGTGAAGTAGAAAAGCAAGTAAAAGAGTCTGAGTTAGGTAATTAAAAGAATAATAGAAAATGAGAAAGAGCGATAAGATTTCTAAGAAAAGTGAAGTAGAAAAGCAAGTAAAAGAGTCTGAGTTAGGTAATTGAAAGTAATAATAGAAAATGAGAAAGAGAGATAAGATTTTTAGTAAAAGTGAAGTAGAAAAGCAAGTAAAAGAGTCTGAGTTAGGTAATTAAAAGAATAATAGAAAATGAGAAAGAGAGATAAGATTTTTAGTAAAAGTGAAGTAGAAAAGCAAGTAAAAGAGTCTGAGTTAGGTAATTGAAAGTGATAATAGAAAATGAGAAAGAGCGATAAGATTTCTAAGAAAAGTGAAGTAGAAAAGCAAGTAAAAGAGTCTGAGTTAGGTAATTGAAAGTAATAATCGAAAATGAGAAAGAGAGATAAGATTTCTATTAAAAGTGAAGTAGAAAAAAAAGTAAAAGAGTCTGAGTTAGGTAATTGAAAGTAATAATAGAAAATGAGAAAGAGAGATAAGATTTCTAAGAAAAGTGAAGTAGAAAAGCAAGTAAAAGAGTCTGAGTTAGGTAATTGAAAGTGATAATAGAAAATGAGAAAAAGAGATAAGATTTTTAGTAAAAGTGAAGTAGAAAAGCAAGTAAAAGAGTCTGAGTTAGGTAATTGAAAGTGATAATAGAAAATGAGAAAAAGAGATAAGATTTTTAGTAAAAGTGAAGTAGAAAAGCAAGTAAAAGAGTCTGAGTTAGGTAATTGAAAGTAATAATAGAAAATGAGAAAGAGAGATAAGATTTCTAGTAAATGTGAAGTAGAGAAGCAAGTAAAAGAGTCTGAGTTAGGTAATTGAAAGTAATAATAGAAAATGAGAAAAAGAGATAAGATTTCTAGTAAAAGTGAAGTAGAAAAGCAAGTAAAAGAGTCTGAGTTAGGTAATTGAAAGTGATAATAGAAAATGAGAAAAAGAGATAAGATTTCTAGTAAATGTGAAGTAAAGAAGCAAGTAAAAGAGTCTGAGTTAGGTAATTGAAAGTGATAATAGAAAATGAGAAAAAGAGATAAGATTTTTAGTAAAAGTGAAGTAGAAAAGCAAGTAAAAGAGTCTGAGTTAGGTAATTGAAAGTGATAATAGAAAATGAGAAAAAGAGATAAGATTTCTAGTAAATGTGAAGTAAAGAAGCAAGTAAAAGAGTCTGAGTTAGGTAATTGAAAGTGATAATAGAAAATGAGAAAAAGAGATAAGATTTCTAAGAAAAGTGAAGTAGAAAAGCAAGTAAAAGAGTCTGAGTTAGGTAATTGAAAGTGATAATAGAAAATGAGAAAAAGAGATAAGATTTTTAGTAAATGTGAAGTAGAGAAGCAAGTAAAAGAGTCTGAGTTAGGTAATTGAAAGTAATAATAGAAAATGAGAAAAAGAGATAAGATTTCTAGTAAATGTGAAGTAAAGAAGCAAGTAAAAGAGTCTGAGTTAGGTAATTGAAAGTGATAATAGAAAATGAGAAAGAGAGATAAGATTTCTAGTAAATGTGAAATAGAGAAGCAAGTAATAGAGTCTGAGTTAGGTAATTAAAAGAATAATAGAAAATGAGAAAGAGACATAAGATTTGTGAGAAAAGTGAAGTAGAGAAGCAAGTAAAAGAGTCTGAGTTAGGTAATTGAAAGTGATAATAAAAAATGAGAAAAAGAGATAAGATTTTTAGTAAATGTGAAGTAGAGAAGCAAGTAAAAGAGTCTGAGTTAGGTAATTGAAAGTGATAATAGAAAATGAGAAAAAGAGATAAGATTTCTAGTAAATGTGAAGTAGAGAAGCAAGTAAAAGAGTCTGAGTTAGGTAATTGAAAGTAATAATAGAAAATGAGAAAAAGAGATAAGATTTCTAGTAAATGTGAAGTAGAGAAGCAAGTAATAGAGTCTGAGTTAGGTAATTAAAAGAATAATAGAAAATGAGAAAGAGACATAAGATTTGTGAGAAAAGTGAAGTAGAAAAGCAAGTAAAAGAGTCTGAGTTAGGTAATTGAAAGTAATAATAGAAAATGAGAAAGAGAGATAAGATTTCTAGTAAATGTGAAGTAGAGAAGCAAGTAAAAGAGTCTGAGTTTAAGTAATTGAAAGTGATAATAGAAAATGAGAAAAAGAGATAAGATTTTTAGTAAATGTGAAGTAGAGAAGCAAGTAAAAGAGTCTGAGTTAGGTAATTGAAAGTAATAATAGAAAATGAGAAAAAGAGATAAGATTTCTAGTAAATGTGAAGTAGAGAAGCAAGTAAAAGAGTCTGAGTTAGGTAATTAAAAGAATAATAGAAAATGAGAAAAAGAGATAAGATTTCTAAGAAAAGTGAAGTAGAAAAGCAAGTAAAAGAGTCCGAGTTAGGTAATTGAAAGTGATAATAGAAAATGAGAAAGAGCGATAAGATTTCTAAGAAAAGTGAAGTAGAAAAGCAAGTAAAAGAGTCTGAGTTAGGTAATTGAAAGTGATAATAGAAAATGAGAAAAAGAGATAAGATTTCTAGTAAATGTGAAGTAGAAAAGCAAGTAAAAGAGTCTGAGTTAGGTAATTGAAAGTAATAATAGAAAATGAGAAAAAGAGATAAGATTTCTAAGAAAAGTGAAGTAGAAAAGCAAGTAAAAGAGTCTGAGTTAGGTAATTGAAAGTGATAATAAAAAATGAGAAAAAGAGATAAGATTTCTAAGAAAAGTGAAGTAGAAAAGCAAGTAAAAGAGTCTGAGTTAGGTAATTGAAAGTAATAATAGAAAATGAGAAAGAGACATAAGATTTTTAGTAAATGTGAAGTAGAGAAGCAAGTAAAAGAGTCTGAGTTAGTTAATTGAAAGTAATAATAGAAAATGAAAAAGAGAGATAAGATTTCTAAGAAAAGTGAAGTAGAAAAGCAAGTAAAAGAGTCTGAGTTAGGTAATTGAAAGTAATAATAGAAAATGAGAAAAAGAGATAAGATTTCTAGTAAATGTGAAGTAGAGAAGCAAGTAAAAGAGTCTGAGTTAGGTAATTGAAAGTGATAATAGAAAATGAGAAAGAGACATAAGATTTCTAAGAAAAGTGAAGTAGAAAAGCAAGTAAAAGAGTCTGAGTTAGGTAATTGAAAGTGATAATAGAAAATGAGAAAGAGCGATAAGATTTTTAGTAAAAGTGAAGTAGAAAAGCAAGTAAAAGAGTCTTAGTTAGGTAATTGAAAGTGATAATAGAAAATGAGAAAGAGAGATAAGATTTTTAGTAAAAGTGAAGTAGAAAAGCAAGTAAAAGAGTCTGAGTTAGGTAATTGAAAGTAATAATAGAAAATGAGAAAGAGAGATAAGATTTCTAAGAAAAGTGAAGTAGAAAAGCAAGTAAAAGAGTCTGAGTTAGGTAATTGAAAGTAATAATAGAAAATGAAAAAGAGAGATAAGATTTCTAAGAAAAGTGAAGTAGAAAAGCAAGTAAAAGAGTCTGAGTTAGGTAATTAAAAGAATAATAGAAAATGAGAAAGAGCGATAAGATTTCTAGTAAATGTGAAGTAAAGAAGCAAGTAAAAGAGTCTGAGTTAGGTAATTGAAAGTAATAATAGAAAATGAGAAACGAGAGATAAGATTTCTAGTAAATGTGAAGTAAAGAAGCAAGTAAAAGAGTCTGAGTTAGGTAATTGAAAGTAATAATAGAAAATGAAAAAGAGAGATAAGATTTCTAAGAAAAGTGAAGTAGAAAAGCAAGTAAAAGAATCTGAGTTAGGTAATTGAAAGTGATAATAGAAAATGAGAAAAAGAGTCAAGATTTCTAGTAAATGTGAAGTAGAGAAACAGGTAAAAGAGTCTGAATTAGGTAATTGAAAGTAATAATAGAAAATGAAAAAGAGAGATAAGATTTCTAAGAAAAGTGAAGTAGAAAAGCAAGTAAAAGAGTCTGAGTTAGGTAATTGAAAGTAATAATAGAAAATGAGAAAGAGAGATAAGATTTCTAAGAAAAGTGAAGTAGAAAAGCAAGTAAAAGAGTCTGAATTAGGTAATTGAAAGTGATAATAGAAAATGAGAAAAAGAGATAAGATTTTTAGTAAATGTGAAGTAGAGAAGCAAGTAAAAGAGTCTGAGTTAGGTAATTAAAAGAATAATAGAAAATGAGAAAGAGCGATAAGATTTCTAAGAAAAGTGAAGTAGAAAAGCAAGTAAAAGAGTCTGAGTTAGGTAATTGAAAGTAATAATAGAAAATGAGAAAAAGAGATAAGATTTCTAAGAAAAGTGAAGTAGAAAAGCAAGTAAAAGAGTCTGAGTTAGGTAATTGAAAGTAATAATAGAAAATGAAAAAGAGAGATAAGATTTCTAAGAAAAGTGAAGTAGAAAAGCAAGTAAAAGAGTCTGAGTTAGGTAATTGAAAGTAATAATAGAAAATGAAAAAGAGAGATAAGATTTCTAAGAAAAGTGAAGTAGAAAAGCAAGTAAAAGAATCTGAGTTAGGTAATTGAAAGTGATAATAGAAAATGAGAAAAAGAGTCAAGATTTCTAGTAAATGTGAAGTAGAGAAACAGGTAAAAGAGTCTGAATTAGGTAATTGAAAGTAATAATAGAAAATGAGAAAGAGCGATAAGATTTTTAGTAAAAGTGAAGTAGAAAAGCAAGTAAAAGAGTCTGAGTTAGGTAATTGAAAGTAATAATAGAAAATGAGAAAGAGAGATAAGATTTCTAAGAAAAGTGAAGTAGAGAAGCAAGTAAAAGAGTCTGAGTTAGGTAATTGAAAGTAATAATAGAAAATGAGAAAAAGAGATAAGATTTCTAGTAAATGTGAAGTAGAGAAGCAAGTAAAAGAGTCTGAGTTAGGTAATTAAAAGAATAATAGAAAATGAGAAAGAGCGATAAGATTTCTAGTAAATGTGAAGTAGAGAAGCAAGTAAAAGAGTCTGAGTTAGGTAATTGAAAGTAATAATAGAAAATGAGAAAAAGAGATAAGATTTCTAAGAAAAGTGAAGTAGAAAAGCAAGTAAAAGAGTCTGAGTTAGGTAATTGAAAGTAATAATAGAAAATGAGAAAAAGAGATAAGATTTCTAGTAAATGTGAAGTAGAAAAACAGGTAAAAGAGTCTGAGTTAGGTAATTGAAAGAATAATAGAAAATGAGAAAAAGAGATAAGATTTCTAGTAAAAGTGAAGTAGAAAAGCAAGTAAAAGAGTCTGAGTTAGGTAATTGAAAGTAATAATAGAAAATGAGAAAGAGAGATAAGATTTCTAAGAAAAGTGAAGTAGAAAAGCAAGTAAAAGAGTCTGAGTTAGGTAATTGAAAGAATAATAGAAAATGAGAAAAAGAGATAAGATTTCTAGAAAAGTGAAGTAGAAAAGCAAGTAAAAGAGTCTGAGTTAGGTAATTGAAAGTGATAATAGAAAATGAGAAAAAGAGATAAGATTTCTAGTAAATGTGAAGTAGAGAAGCAAGTAAAAGAGTCTGAGTTAGGTAATTGAAAGTAATAATAGAAAATGAGAAAAAGAGATAAGATTTCTAGTAAATGTGAAGTAAAGAAGCAAGTAAAAGAGTCTGAGTTAGGTAATTGAAAGTGATAATAGAAAATGAGAAAAAGAGATAAGATTTCTAGTAAATGTGAAGTAAAGAAGCAAGTAAAAGAGTCTGAGTTAGGTAATTGAAAGTAATAATAGAAAATGAGAAAAAGAGATAAGATTTCTAGTAAATGTGAAGTAGAGAAGCAAGTAAAAGAGTCTGAGTTAGGTAATTGAAAGTGATAATAGAAAATGAGAAAGAGACATAAGATTTCTAAGAAAAGTGAAGTAGAAAAGCAAGTAAAAGAGTCTGAATTAGGTAATTGAAAGTAATAATAGAAAATGAGAAAAAGAGATAAGATTTCTAGTAAATGTGAAGTAGAGAAACAGGTAAAAGAGTCTGAATTAGGTAATTGAAAGTAATAATAGAAAATGAGAAAAAGAGATAAGATTTCTAGTAAATGTGAAGTAGAAAAGCAAGTAAAAGAGTCTGAGTTAGGTAATTGAAAGTGATAATAGAAAATGAGAAAGAGACATAAGATTTGTGAGAAAAGTGAAGTAGAGAAGCAAGTAAAAGAGTCTGAGTTAGGTAATTAAAAGAATAATAGAAAATGAGAAAGAGAGATAAGATTTTTAGTAAAAGTGAAGTAGAAAAGCAAGTAAAAGAGTCTGAGTTAGGTAATTGAAAGTAATAATAGAAAATGAGAAAGAGCGATAAGATTTCTAAGAAAAGTGAAGTAGAAAAGCAAGTAAAAGAGTCTGAGTTAGGTAATTGAAAGTGATAATAGAAAATGAGAAAGAGAGATAAGATTTCTAGTAAATGTGAAGTAGAGAAGCAAGTAAAAGAGTCTGAGTTAGGTAATTGAAAGTGATAATAGAAAATGAGAAAGAGAGATAAGATTTCTAGTAAATGTGAAGTAGAGAAGCAAGTAAAAGAGTCTGAGTTAGTTAATTGAAAGTAATAATAGAAAATGAGAAAAAGAGATAAGATTTCTAGTAAATGTGAAGTAGAGAAGCAAGTAAAAGAGTCTGAGTTAGGTAATTGAAAGTGATAATAGAAAATGAGAAAGAGAGATAAGATTTCTAGTAAATGTGAAGTAGAGAAGCAAGTAAAAGAGTCTGAGTTAGTTAATTGAAAGTAATAATAGAAAATGAGAAAAAGAGATAAGATTTCTAAGAAAAGTGAAGTAGAAAAGCAAGTAAAAGAGTCTGAGTTAGGTAATTGAAAGTGATAATAGAAAATGAGAAAGAGAGATAAGATTTCTAGTAAATGTGAAGTAGAGAAGCAAGTAAAAGAGTCTGAGTTAGTTAATTGAAAGTAATAATAGAAAATGAGAAAAAGAGATAAGATTTCTAGTAAATGTGAAGTAGAGAAGCAAGTAAAAGAGTCTGAGTTAGGTAATTGAAAGTAATAATAGAAAATGAGAAAGAGAGATAAGATTTCTAGTAAATGTGAAGTAGAAAAGCAAGTAAAAGAGTCTGAGTTAGTTAATTGAAAGTAATAATAGAAAATGAGAAAAAGAGATAAGATTTCTAAGAAATGTGAAGTAGAAAAGCAAGTAAAAGAGTCTGAGTTAGGTAATTGAAAGTAATAATAGAAAATGAGAAAAAGAGATAAGATTTCTAGTAAATGTGAAGTAGAGAAGCAAGTAAAAGAGTCTGAGTTAGGTAATTGAAAGTAATAATAGAAAATGAGAAAGAGAGATAAGATTTCTAATAAAAGTGAAGTATAAAAACAAGTAAAAGAGTCTGAATTAGGTAATTGAAAGTAATAATAGAAAATGAGAAAAAGAGATAAGATTTCTAGTAAATGTGAAGTAGAAAAACAAGTAAAAGAGTCTGAGTTAGGTAATTGAAAGTGATAATAGAAAATGAGAAAGAGCGATAAGATTTCTATTAAAAGTGAAGTAGAAAAGCAAGTAAAAGAGTCTGAGTTAGGTAATTGAAAGAATAATAGAAAATGAGAAAAAGAGATAAGATTTCTAGTAAAAGTGAAGTAGAAAAGCAAGTAAAAGAGTCTGAGTTAGGTAATTGAAAGTAATAATAGAAAATGAGAAAGAGAGATAAGATTTCTAAGAAAAGTGAAGTAGAAAAGCAAGTAAAAGAGTCTGAGTTAGGTAATTGAAAGAATAATAGAAAATGAGAAAAAGAGATAAGATTTCTAGTAAAAGTGAAGTAGAAAAGCAAGTAAAAGAGTCTGAGTTAGGTAATTGAAAGTGATAATAGAAAATGAGAAAAAGAGATAAGATTTCTAGTAAATGTGAAGTAGAGAAGCAAGTAAAAGAGTCTGAGTTAGGTAATTGAAAGTAATAATAGAAAATGAGAAAAAGAGATAAGATTTCTAGTAAATGTGAAGTAAAGAAGCAAGTAAAAGAGTCTTAGTTAGGTAATTGAAAGTAATAATAGAAAATGAGAAAAAGAGATAAGATTTCTAAGAAAAGTGAAGTAGAAAAGCAAGTAAAAGAGTCTGAGTTAGGTAATTGAAAGTAATAATAGAAAATGAGAAAAAGAGATAAGATTTCTAGTAAATGTGAAGTAGAGAAGCAAGTAAAAGAGTCTGAGTTAGGTAATTGAAAGTGATAATAGAAAATGAGAAAGAGACATAAGATTTCTAAGAAAAGTGAAGTAGAAAAGCAAGTAAAAGAGTCTGAATTAGGTAATTGAAAGTAATAATAGAAAATGAGAAAAAGAGATAAGATTTCTAGTAAATGTGAAGTAGAGAAACAGGTAAAAGAGTCTGAATTAGGTAATTGAAAGTAATAATAGAAAATGAGAAAAAGAGATAAGATTTCTAGTAAATGTGAAGTAGAGAAACAGGTAAAAGAGTCTGAATTAGGTAATTGAAAGTAATAATAGAAAATGAGAAAGAGAGATAAGATTTCTAAGAAAAGTGAAGTAGAGAAGCAAGTAAAAGAGTCTGAGTTAGGTAATTGAAAGTGATAATAGAAAATGAGAAAAAGAGATAAGATTTCTAGTAAATGTGAAGTAAAGAAGCAAGTAAAAGAGTCTGAGTTAGGTAATTGAAAGTGATAATAGAAAATGAGAAAGAGCGATAAGATTTCTAAGAAAAGTGAAGTAGAAAAGCAAGTAAAAGAGTCTGAGTTAGGTAATTGAAAGTAATAATAGAAAATGAGAAAAAGAGATAAGATTTCTAGTAAATGTGAAGTAGAGAAACAGGTAAAAGAGTCTGAATTAGGTAATTGAAAGTAATAATAGAAAATGAGAAAAAGAGATAAGATTTCTAGTAAATGTGAAGTAGAAAAGCAAGTAAAAGAGTCTGAGTTAGGTAATTGAAAGTAATAATAGAAAATGAGAAAGAGAGATAAGATTTCTAAGAAAAGTGAAGTAGAGAAGCAAGTAAAAGAGTCTGAGTTAGGTAATTGAAAGTGATAATAGAAAATGAGAAAAAGAGATAAGATTTCTAGTAAATGTGAAGTAAAGAAGCAAGTAAAAGAGTCTGAGTTAGGTAATTGAAAGTGATAATAGAAAATGAGAAAGAGCGATAAGATTTCTAAGAAAAGTGAAGTAGAAAAGCAAGTAAAAGAGTCTGAGTTAGGTAATTGAAAGTGATAATAGAAAATGAGAAAGAGAGATAAGATTTCTAGTAAATGTGAAGTAGAGAAGCAAGTAAAAGAGTCTGAGTTAGGTAATTGAAAGTGATAATAGAAAATGAGAAAGAGAGATAAGATTTCTAGTAAATGTGAAGTAGAGAAGCAAGTAAAAGAGTCTGAGTTAGTTAATTGAAAGTAATAATAGAAAATGAGAAAAAGAGATAAGATTTCTAGTAAATGTGAAGTAGAGAAGCAAGTAAAAGAGTCTGAGTTAGGTAATTGAAAGTGATAATAGAAAATGAGAAAGAGAGATAAGATTTCTAGTAAATGTGAAGTAGAGAAGCAAGTAAAAGAGTCTGAGTTAGTTAATTGAAAGTAATAATAGAAAATGAGAAAAAGAGATAAGATTTCTAAGAAAAGTGAAGTAGAAAAGCAAGTAAAAGAGTCTGAGTTAGGTAATTGAAAGTGATAATAGAAAATGAGAAAGAGAGATAAGATTTCTAGTAAATGTGAAGTAGAGAAGCAAGTAAAAGAGTCTGAGTTAGTTAATTGAAAGTAATAATAGAAAATGAGAAAAAGAGATAAGATTTCTAGTAAATGTGAAGTAGAGAAGCAAGTAAAAGAGTCTGAGTTAGGTAATTGAAAGTAATAATAGAAAATGAGAAAGAGAGATAAGATTTCTAGTAAATGTGAAGTAGAAAAGCAAGTAAAAGAGTCTGAGTTAGTTAATTGAAAGTAATAATAGAAAATGAGAAAAAGAGATAAGATTTCTAAGAAATGTGAAGTAGAAAAGCAAGTAAAAGAGTCTGAGTTAGGTAATTGAAAGTAATAATAGAAAATGAGAAAAAGAGATAAGATTTCTAGTAAATGTGAAGTAGAGAAGCAAGTAAAAGAGTCTGAGTTAGGTAATTGAAAGTAATAATAGAAAATGAGAAAGAGAGATAAGATTTCTAATAAAAGTGAAGTATAAAAACAAGTAAAAGAGTCTGAATTAGGTAATTGAAAGTAATAATAGAAAATGAGAAAAAGAGATAAGATTTCTAGTAAATGTGAAGTAGAAAAACAAGTAAAAGAGTCTGAGTTAGGTAATTGAAAGTGATAATAGAAAATGAGAAAGAGAGATAAGATTTTTAGTAAAAGTGAAGTAGAAAAGCAAGTAAAAGAGTCTGAGTTAGGTAATTGAAAGTAATAATAGAAAATGAGAAAAAGAGATAAGATTTCTAAGAAAAGTGAAGTAGAAAAGCAAGTAAAAGAGTCTGAGTTAGGTAATTGAAAGTGATAATAGAAAATGAGAAAGAGAGATAAGATTTCTAAGCAAAGTGAAGTAGAAAAGCAAGTAAAAGAGTCTGAATTAGGTAATTGAAAGTAATAATAGAAAATGAGAAAAAGAGATAAGATTTCTAGTAAATGTGAAGTAGAGAAGCAAGTAAAAGAGTCTGAGTTAGGTAATTGAAAGTAATAATAGAAAATGAGAAAAAGAGATAAGATTTCTAGTAAAAGTGAAGTAGAAAAGCAAGTAAAAGAGTCTGAGTTAGGTAATTGAAAGTAATAATAGAAAATGAGAAAAAGAGATAAGATTTCTAGTAAATGTGAAGTAGAAAAACAGGTAAAAGAGTCTGAGTTAGGTAATTGAAAGAATAATAGAAAATGAGAAAAAGAGATAAGATTTCTAGTAAAAGTGAAGTAGAAAAGCAAGTAAAAGAGTCTGAGTTAGGTAATTGAAAGTAATAATAGAAAATGAGAAAGAGCGATAAGATTTCTAAGAAAAGTGAAGTAGAAAAGCAAGTAAAAGAGTCTGAGTTAGGTAATTGAAAGTGATAATAGAAAATGAGAAAAAGAGATAAGATTTCTAATAAAAGTGAAGTATAAAAACAAGTAAAAGAGTCTGAATTAGGTAATTGAAAGTAATAATAGAAAATGAGAAAAAGAGATAAGATTTCTAGTAAAAGTGAAGTAGAAAAGCAAGTAAAAGAGTCTGAATTAGGTAATTGAAAGAATAATAGAAAATGAGAAAAAGAGATAAGATTTCTAGTAAAAGTGAAGTAGAAAAGCAAGTAAAAGAGTCTGAGTTAGGTAATTGAAAGTAATAATAGAAAATGAGAAAGAGCGATAAGATTTCTAAGAAAAGTGAAGTAGAAAAGCAAGTAAAAGAGTCTGAGTTAGGTAATTGAAAGTGATAATAGAAAATGAGAAAAAGAGATAAGATTTCTAATAAAAGTGAAGTATAAAAACAAGTAAAAGAGTCTGAATTAGGTAATTGAAAGTAATAATAGAAAATGAGAAAGAGAGATAAGATTTCTAGTAAAAGTGAAGTAGAAAAGCAAGTAAAAGAGTCTGAATTAGGTAATTGAAAGTAATAATAGAAAATGAGAAAAAGAGATAAGATTTCTAGTAAATGTGAAGTAGAGAAGCAAGTAAAAGAGTCTGAGTTAGTTAATTGAAAGTAATAATAGAAAATGAGAAAAAGAGATAAGATTTCTAAGAAAAGTGAAGTAGAGAAGCAAGTAAAAGAGTCTGAGTTAGTTAATTGAAAGTAATAATAGAAAATGAGAAAAAGAGATAAGATTTCTAAGAAAAGTGAAGTAGAGAAGCAAGTAAAAGAGTCTGAGTTAGGTAATTGAAAGTAATAATAGAAAATGAGAAAGAGAGATAAGATTTCTAGTAAATGTGAAGTAGAAAAGCAAGTAAAAGAGTCTGAGTTAGTTAATTGAAAGTAATAATAGAAAATGAGAAAAAGAGATAAGATTTCTAAGCAAAGTGAAGTAGAAAAGCAAGTAAAAGAGTCTGAATTAGGTAATTGAAAGTAATAATAGAAAATGAGAAAAAGAGATAAGATTTCTAGTAAATGTGAAGTAGAGAAGCAAGTAAAAGAGTCTGAGTTAGGTAATTGAAAGTGATAATAGAAAATGAGAAAAAGAGATAAGATTTCTAGTAAATGTGAAGTAAAGAAGCAAGTAAAAGAGTCTGAGTTAGGTAATTGAAAGTGATAATAGAAAATGAGAAAAAGAGATAAGATTTCTAGTAAATGTGAAGTAAAGAAGCAAGTAAAAGAGTCTGAATTAGGTAATTGAAAGTAATAATAGAAAATGAGAAAGAGAGATAAGATTTCTAGTAAAAGTGAAGTAGAAAAGCAAGTAAAAGAGTCTGAGTTAGGTAATTGAAAGTGATAATAGAAAATGAGAAAGAGAGATAAGATTTCTAGTAAAAGTGAAGTAGAAAAGCAAGTAAAAGAGTCTGAGTAGGTAATTGAAAGTAATAATAGAAAATGAGAAAAAGAGATAAGATTTCTAGTAAAAGTGAAGTAGAAAAGCAAGTAAAAGAGTCTGAGTTAGGTAATTGAAAGTAATAATAGAAAATGAGAAAGAGAGATAAGATTTCTAGTAAAAGTGAAGTAGAAAAGCAAGTAAAAGAGTCTGAGTTAGGTAATTGAAAGTAATAATAGAAAATGAGAAAAAGAGATAAGATTTCTAGTAAATGTGAAGTAGAGAAGCAAGTAAAAGAGTCTGAGTTAGGTAATTGAAAGTGATAATAGAAAATGAGAAAAAGAGATAAGATTTCTAGTAAATGTGAAGTAGAAAAGCAAGTAAAAGAGTCTGAATTAGGTAATTGAAAGTAATAATAGAAAATGAGAAAAAGAGATAAGATTTCTAGTAAATGTGAAGTAGAAAAGCAAGTAAAAGAGTCTGAGTTAGGTAATTGAAAGTGATAATAGAAAATGAGAAAAAGAGATAAGATTTCTAGTAAATGTGAAGTAGAGAAGCAAGTAAAAGAGTCTGAGTTAGGTAATTGAAAGTGATAATAGAAAATGAGAAAAAGAGATAAGATTTTTAGTAAAAGTGAAGTAGAAAAGCAAGTAAAAGAGTCTGAGTTAGGTAATTGAAAGTAATAATAGAAAATGAGAAAAAGAGATAAGATTTCTAGTAAATGTGAAGTAAAGAAGCAAGTAAAAGAGTCTGAGTTAGGTAATTGAAAGTAATAATAGAAAATGAGAAAAAGAGATAAGATTTCTAGTAAATGTGAAGTAGAGAAGCAAGTAAAAGAGTCTGAGTTAGGTAATTGAAAGTAATAATAGAAAATGAGAAAAAGAGATAAGATTTCTAGTAAATGTGAAGTAGAAAAGCAAGTAATAGAGTCTGAGTTAGGTAATTGAAAGTAATAATAGAAAATGAGAAAAAGAGATAAGATTTCTAGTAAATGTGAAGTAGAGAAGCAAGTAAAAGAGTCTGAGTTAGGTAATTGAAAGTAATAATAGAAAATGAGAAAAAGAGATAAGATTTCTAGTAAATGTGAAGTAGAGAAGCAAGTAAAAGAGTCTGAGTTAGGTAATTGAAAGTAATAATAGAAAATGAGAAAGAGCGATAAGATTTCTAGTAAATGTGAAGTAGAGAAGCAAGTAAAAGAGTCTGAGTTAGGTAATTGAAAGTAATAATAGAAAATGAGAAAGAGCGATAAGATTTCTAGTAAATGTGAAGTAGAAAAGCAAGTAAAAGAGTCTGAATTAGGTAATTGAAAATGATAATAGAAAATGAGAAAGAGAGATAAGATTTCTAGTAAATGTGAAGTAGAGAAGCAAGTAAAAGAGTCTGAGTTAGGTAATTGAAAGTAATAATAGAAAATGAGAAAAAGAGATAAGATTTCTAAGAAAAGTGAAGTAGAGAAGCAAGTAAAAGAGTCTGAGTTAGGTAATTGAAAGTAATAATAGAAAATGAGAAAAAGAGATAAGATTTTTAGTAAAAGTGAAGTAGAAAAGCAAGTAAAAGAGTCTGAGTTAGGTAATTGAAAGTAATAATAGAAAATGAAAAAGAGAGATAAGATTTCTAATAAAAGTGAAGTATAAAAACAAGTAAAAGAGTCTGAATTAGGTAATTGAAAGTAATAATAGAAAATGAGAAAAAGAGATAAGATTTCTAGTAAATGTGAAGTAGAGAAGCAAGTAAAAGAGTCTGAGTTAGTTAATTGAAAGTAATAATAGAAAATGAGAAAAAGAGATAAGATTTCTAGTAAATGTGAAGTAGAGAAGCAAGTAAAAGAGTCTGAGTTAGGTAATTGAAAGTGATAATAGAAAATGAGAAAGAGCGATAAGATTTCTAAGAAAAGTGAAGTAGAAAAGCAAGTAAAAGAGTCTGAGTTAGGTAATTAAAAGAATAATAGAAAATGAGAAAGAGACATAAGATTTGTGAGAAAAGTGAAGTAGAAAAGCAAGTAAAAGAGTCTGAGTTAGGTCATTGAAAGTAATAATAGAAAATGAGAAAGAGAGATAAGATTTCTAGTAAATGTGAAGTAGAGAAGCAAGTAAAAGAGTCTGAGTTTAAGTAATTGAAAGTGATAATAGAAAATGAGAAAAAGAGATAAGATTTTTAGTAAATGTGAAGTAGAAAAACAAGTAAAAGAGTCTGAGTTAGGTAATTGAAAGTAATAATAGAAAATGAGAAAAAGAGATAAGATTTCTAGTAAATGTGAAGTAGAGAAGCAAGTAAAAGAGTCTGAGTTAGGTAATTGAAAGTGATAATAGAAAATGAGAAAGAGCGATAAGATTTCTAAGAAAAGTGAAGTAGAAAAGCAAGTAAAAGAGTCTGAGTTAGGTAATTAAAAGAATAATAGAAAATGAGAAAGAGACATAAGATTTGTGAGAAAAGTGAAGTAGAAAAGCAAGTAAAAGAGTCTGAGTTAGGTCATTGAAAGTAATAATAGAAAATGAGAAAGAGAGATAAGATTTCTAGTAAATGTGAAGTAGAGAAGCAAGTAAAAGAGTCTGAGTTTAAGTAATTGAAAGTGATAATAGAAAATGAGAAAAAGAGATAAGATTTTTAGTAAATGTGAAGTAGAAAAACAAGTAAAAGAGTCTGAGTTAGGTAATTGAAAGTAATAATAGAAAATGAGAAAAAGAGATAAGATTTCTAGTAAATGTGAAGTAGAGAAGCAAGTAAAAGAGTCTGAGTTAGTTAATTGAAAGTAATAATAGAAAATGAGAAAAAGAGATAAGATTTCTAAGAAAAGTGAAGTAGAGAAGCAAGTAAAAGAGTCTGAGTTAGGTAATTGAAAGTAATAATAGAAAATGAGAAAAAGAGATAAGATTTCTATTAAAAGTGAAGTAGAGAAGCAAGTAAAAGAGTCTGAGTTAGGTAATTGAAAGTGATAATAGAAAATGAGAAAGAGATATAAGATTTCTAGTAAATGTGAAGTAGAGAAGCAAGTAAAAGAGTCTGAGTTAGGTAATTGAAAGTGATAATAGAAAATGAGAAAAAGAGATAAGATTTCTAGTAAATGTGAAGTAGAGAAGCAAGTAAAAGAGTCTGAGTTAGGTAATTGAAAGTAATAATAGAAAATGAAAAAGAGAGATAAGATTTTTAGTAAAAGTGAAGTAGAAAAGCAAGTAAAAGAGTCTGAGTTAGGTAATTGAAAGTGATAATAGAAAATGAGAAAAAGAGATAAGATTTCTAGTAAAAGTGAA
Source organism: Loxodes magnus (assembly GCA_946699065.1). Taxonomy (NCBI): domain Eukaryota; phylum Ciliophora; class Karyorelictea; order Loxodida; family Loxodidae; genus Loxodes; species Loxodes magnus. The sequence goes on along the minus strand of CAMPDV010005732.1, from coordinate 5,062 downwards.
GTAGAGAAGCAAGTAAAAGAGTCTGAGTTAGGTAATTGAAAGTGATAATAGAAAATGAGAAAAAGAGATAAGATTTTTAGTAAAAGTGAAGTAGAAAAGCAAGTAAAAGAGTCTGAGTTAGGTAATTGAAAGTAATAATAGAAAATGAGAAAAAGAGATAAGATTTCTAGTAAATGTGAAGTAAAGAAGCAAGTAAAAGAGTCTGAGTTAGGTAATTGAAAGTGATAATAGAAAATGAGAAAAAGAGATAAGATTTCTAGTAAATGTGAAGTAGAGAAGCAAGTAAAAGAGTCTGAGTTAGGTAATTGAAAGTGATAATAGAAAATGAGAAAAAGAGATAAGATTTCTATTAAAAGTGAAGTAAAGAAGCAAGTAAAAGAGTCTGAGTTAGGTAATTGAAAGTGATAATAGAAAATGAGAAAGAGAGATAAGATTTTTAGTAAATGTGAAGTAGAGAAGCAAGTAAAAGAGTCTGAGTTAGGTAATTGAAAGTGATAATAGAAAATGAGAAAAAGAGATAAGATTTTTAGTAAATGTGAAGTAGAGAAGCAAGTAAAAGAGTCTGAGTTAGGTAATTGAAAGTAATAATAGAAAATGAGAAAAAGAGATAAGATTTCTAGTAAATGTGAAGTAGAGAAGCAAGTAAAAGAGTCTGAGTTAGTTAATTGAAAGTAATAATAGAAAATGAGAAAAAGAGATAAGATTTCTAGTAAATGTGAAGTAGAGAAGCAAGTAAAAGAGTCTGAGTTAGGTAATTGAAAGTAATAATAGAAAATGAGAAAGAGAGATAAGATTTCTAGTAAATGTGAAGTAGAAAAGCAAGTAAAAGAGTCTGAGTTAGGTAATTGAAAGTAATAATAGAAAATGAGAAAAAGAGATAAGATTTCTAGTAAATGTGAAGTAAAGAAGCAAGTAAAAGAGTCTGAGTTAGGTAATTGAAAGTAATAATAGAAAATGAGAAAGAGAGATAAGATTTCTAGTAAAAGTGAAGTAGAAAAGCAAGTAAAAGAGTCTGAGTTAGGTAATTGAAAGTGATAATAGAAAATGAGAAAAAGAGATAAGATTTCTAGTAAATGTGAAGTAGAGAAGCAAGTAAAAGAGTCTGAGTTAGGTAATTGAAAGTGATAATAGAAAATGAGAAAAAGAGATAAGATTTCTAATAAAAGTGAAGTATAAAAACAAGTAAAAGAGTCTGAATTAGGTAATTGAAAGTAATAATAGAAAATGAGAAAAAGAGATAAGATTTCTAGTAAATGTGAAGTAGAGAAGCAAGTAAAAGAGTCTGAGTTAGGTAATTGAAAGTGATAATAGAAAATGAGAAAAAGAGATAAGATTTCTAAGAAAAGTGAAGTAGAAAAGCAAGTAAAAGAGTCTGAGTTAGGTAATTGAAAGTAATAATAGAAAATGAGAAAAAGAGATAAGATTTCTAGTAAATGTGAAGTAAAGAAGCAAGTAAAAGAGTCTGAGTTAGGTAATTGAAAGTAATAATAGAAAATGAGAAAGAGAGATAAGATTTCTAGTAAATGTGAAGTAGAAAAGCAAGTAAAAGAGTCTGAGTTAGGTAATTGAAAGTAATAATAGAAAATGAGAAAGAGAGATAAGATTTCTAAGAAAAGTGAAGTAGAGAAGCAAGTAAAAGAGTCTGAGTTAGGTAATTGAAAGTAATAATAGAAAATGAGAAAAAGAGATAAGATTTTTAGTAAAAGTGAAGTAGAAAAGCAAGTAAAAGAGTCTGAGTTAGGTAATTGAAAGTAATAATAGAAAATGAAAAAGAGAGATAAGATTTCTAATAAAAGTGAAGTATAAAAACAAGTAAAAGAGTCTGAATTAGGTAATTGAAAGTAATAATAGAAAATGAGAAAAAGAGATAAGATTTCTAGTAAATGTGAAGTAGAGAAGCAAGTAAAAGAGTCTGAGTTAGGTAATTGAAAGTGATAATAGAAAATGAGAAAAAGAGATAAGATTTTTAGTAAAAGTGAAGTAGAAAAGCAAGTAAAAGAGTCTGAGTTAGGTAATTGAAAGTAATAATAGAAAATGAGAAAAAGAGATAAGATTTCTAGTAAATGTGAAGTAAAGAAGCAAGTAAAAGAGTCTGAGTTAGGTAATTGAAAGTGATAATAGAAAATGAGAAAAAGAGATAAGATTTCTAGTAAATGTGAAGTAGAGAAGCAAGTAAAAGAGTCTGAGTTAGGTAATTGAAAGTGATAATAGAAAATGAGAAAAAGAGATAAGATTTCTATTAAAAGTGAAGTAAAGAAGCAAGTAAAAGAGTCTGAGTTAGGTAATTGAAAGTGATAATAGAAAATGAGAAAGAGAGATAAGATTTTTAGTAAATGTGAAGTAGAGAAGCAAGTAAAAGAGTCTGAGTTAGGTAATTGAAAGTGATAATAGAAAATGAGAAAAAGAGATAAGATTTTTAGTAAATGTGAAGTAGAGAAGCAAGTAAAAGAGTCTGAGTTAGGTAATTGAAAGTAATAATAGAAAATGAGAAAAAGAGATAAGATTTCTAGTAAATGTGAAGTAGAGAAGCAAGTAAAAGAGTCTGAGTTAGTTAATTGAAAGTAATAATAGAAAATGAGAAAAAGAGATAAGATTTCTAGTAAATGTGAAGTAGAGAAGCAAGTAAAAGAGTCTGAGTTAGGTAATTGAAAGTAATAATAGAAAATGAGAAAGAGAGATAAGATTTCTAGTAAATGTGAAGTAGAAAAGCAAGTAAAAGAGTCTGAGTTAGGTAATTGAAAGTAATAATAGAAAATGAGAAAAAGAGATAAGATTTCTAGTAAATGTGAAGTAGAGAAGCAAGTAAAAGAGTCTGAGTTAGGTAATTGAAAGTAATAATAGAAAATGAGAAAAAGAGATAAGATTTCTAGTAAATGTGAAGTAGAAAAACAGGTAAAAGAGTCTGAGTTAGGTAATTGAAAGTAATAATAGAAAATGAAAAAGAGAGATAAGATTTCTAAGAAAAGTGAAGTAGAAAAGCAAGTAAAAGAGTCTGAGTTAGGTAATTGAAAGTAATAATAGAAAATGAGAAAAAGAGATAAGATTTCTAGTAAATGTGAAGTAGAGAAGCAAGTAAAAGAGTCTGAGTTAGTTAATTGAAAGTAATAATAGAAAATGAGAAAAAGAGATAAGATTTCTAAGAAAAGTGAAGTAGAGAAGCAAGTAAAAGAGTCTGAGTTAGGTAATTGAAAGTAATAATAGAAAATGAGAAAAAGAGATAAGATTTCTAGTAAATGTGAAGTAGAGAAGCAAGTAAAAGAGTCTGAGTTAGTTAATTGAAAGTAATAATAGAAAATGAGAAAAAGAGATAAGATTTCTAGTAAATGTGAAGTAGAAAAGCAAGTAAAAGAGTCTGAGTTAGGTAATTGAAAGTGATAATAGAAAATGAGAAAAAGAGATAAGATTTCTAAGAAAAGTGAAGTAGAGAAGCAAGTAAAAGAGTCTGAGTTAGGTGATTGAAAGTGATAATAGAAAATGAGAAAAAGAGATAAGATTTCTAGTAAATGTGAAGTAGAGAAGCAAGTAAAAGAGTCTGAGTTAGTTAATTGAAAGTAATAATAGAAAATGAGAAAGAGAGATAAGATTTCTAGTAAATGTGAAGTAGAAAAGCAAGTAAAAGAGTCTGAGTTAGGTAATTGAAAGTAATAATAGAAAATGAGAAAAAGAGATAAGATTTTAAGTAAAAGTGAAGTAGAAAAGCAAGTAAAAGAGTCTGAGTTAGGTAATTGAAAGTAATAATAGAAAATGAGAAAAAGAGATAAGATTTTTAGTAAAAGTGAAGTAGAAAAGCAAGTAAAAGAGTCTGAGTTAGGTAATTGAAAGTAATAATAGAAAATGAAAAAGAGAGATAAGATTTCTAATAAAAGTGAAGTATAAAAACAAGTAAAAGAGTCTGAATTAGGTAATTGAAAGTAATAATAGAAAATGAGAAAAAGAGATAAGATTTCTAGTAAATGTGAAGTAGAGAAGCAAGTAAAAGAGTCTGAGTTAGTTAATTGAAAGTAATAATAGAAAATGAGAAAAAGAGATAAGATTTCTAGTAAATGTGAAGTAGAGAAGCAAGTAAAAGAGTCTGAGTTAGTTAATTGAAAGTAATAATAGAAAATGAGAAAAAGAGATAAGATTTCTAGTAAATGTGAAGTAAAGAAGCAAGTAAAAGAGTCTGAGTTAGGTAATTGAAAGTAATAATAGAAAATGAGAAAGAGAGATAAGATTTCTAGTAAAAGTGAAGTAGAAAAGCAAGTAAAAGAGTCTGAGTTAGGTAATTGAAAGTGATAATAGAAAATGAGAAAAAGAGATAAGATTTCTAGTAAATGTGAAGTAGAGAAGCAAGTAAAAGAGTCTGAGTTAGGTAATTGAAAGTGATAATAGAAAATGAGAAAAAGAGATAAGATTTTTAGTAAAAGTGAAGTAGAGAAGCAAGTAAAAGAGTCTGAGTTAGGTAATTGAAAGTAATAATAGAAAATGAGAAAAAGAGATAAGATTTCTAGTAAATGTGAAGTAAAGAAGCAAGTAAAAGAGTCTGAGTTAGGTAATTGAAAGTAATAATAGAAAATGAGAAAGAGAGATAAGATTTCTAGTAAAAGTGAAGTAGAAAAGCAAGTAAAAGAGTCTGAGTTAGGTAATTGAAAGTGATAATAGAAAATGAGAAAAAGAGATAAGATTTCTAGTAAATGTGAAGTAGAGAAGCAAGTAAAAGAGTCTGAGTTAGGTAATTGAAAGTGATAATAGAAAATGAGAAAAAGAGATAAGATTTTTAGTAAAAGTGAAGTAGAAAAGCAAGTAAAAGAGTCTGAGTTAGGTAATTGAAAGTAATAATAGAAAATGAGAAAAAGAGATAAGATTTCTAGTAAATGTGAAGTAAAGAAGCAAGTAAAAGAGTCTGAGTTAGGTAATTGAAAGTAATAATAGAAAATGAGAAAAAGAGATAAGATTTCTAAGAAAAGTGAAGTAGAGAAGCAAGTAAAAGAGTCTGAGTTAGGTGATTGAAAGTGATAATAGAAAATGAGAAAAAGAGATAAGATTTCTAGTAAATGTGAAGTAGAGAAGCAAGTAAAAGAGT
>CAMPDV010005731.1:0-22717 GCA_946699065.1 Loxodes magnus | reverse complement strand
TTCACTTTTCTAAATACTTATTACTCTAAAAGCATACTCTTTAAAACTGAAATTCTATCTTCTTTTCTTACTTTACTTCTTCACTTTTCTAAATACTTATTATTTCTCGAAGCATAACCTTAAAACTGAAATTCTATCTTCTTTTATTACTTTACTTCTTCACTTTTCTAAAAACTTATTACTCTAAAAGCATACTCAATGAAACTGAAACTCTATCTTCTTTTCTTACTTTACTTCTTCACTTTTCTAAATACTTATTACTCTAAAAGCATACTCCTCAAAACTGAAACTCTATCTTCTTTCCTTACTTTACTTCTTCACTTTTCTAAATACTTATTAATTCTCAAAGCATACTCAATGAAACTGAAATTCTATCTTCTTTTCTTACTTTACTTCTTCACTTTTCTAAATACTTATTACTCTAAAAGCATACTCAATGAAACTGAAATTCTATCTTCTTTTCTTACTTTACTTCTTCACTTTTCTAAATACTTATTACTCTAAAAGCATACTCCTCAAAACTGAAACTCTATCTTCTTTCCTTACTTTACTTCTTCACTTTTCTAAATACTTATTAATTCTCAAAGCATACTCAATGAAACTGAAATTCTATCTTCTTTTCTAACTTTACTTCTTCACTTTTCTAAATACTTATTACTCTAAAAGCATACTCAATGAAACTGAAACTCTATCTTCTTTTCTTACTTTACTTCTTCACTTTTCTAAATACTTATTACTCTAAAAGCATACTCCTCAAAACTGAAACTCTATCTTCTTTCCTTACTTTACTTCTTCACTTTTCTAAATACTTATTAATTCTCAAAGCATACTCAATGAAACTGAAATTCTATCTTCTTTTCTTACTTTACTTCTTCACTTTTCTAAATACTTATTACTCTAAAAGCATACTCAATGAAACTGAAATTCTATCTTCTTTTCTTACTTTACTTCTTCACTTTTCTAAATACTTATTACTCTAAAAGCATACTCTTTAAAACTGAAATTCTATCTTCTTTTCTTACTTTACTTCTTCACTTTTCTAAATACTTATTACTCTAAAAGCATACTCAATGAAACTGAAACTCTATCTTCTTTCCTTACTTTACTTCTTCACTTTTCTAAATACTTATTACTCTAAAAGCATACTCCTCAAAACTGAAACTCTATCTTCTTTCCTTACTTTACTTCTTCACTTTTCTAAATACTTATTACTCTAAAAGCATACTCTTTAAAACTGAAATTCTATCTTCTTTTCTTACTTTACTTCTTCACTTTTCTAAATACTTATTACTCTAAAAGCATACTCCTTAAAACTGAAATTCTATCTTCTTTTCTCTTACTTTACTTCTTCACTTTTCTAAATACTTATTACTCTAAAAGCATACTCCTCAAAACTGAAACTCTATCTTCTTTCCTTACTTTACTTCTTCACTTTTCTAAATACTTATTACTCTAAAAGCATACTCAATGAAACTGAAATTCTATCTTCTTTTCTCTTACTTTACTTCTTCACTTTTCTAAATACTTATTACTCTAAAAGCATACTCCTCAAAACTGAAACTCTATCTTCTTTCCTTACTTTACTTCTTCACTTTTCTAAATACTTATTACTCTAAAAGCATACTCAATGAAACTGAAATTCTATCTTCTTTTCTTACTTTACTTCTTCACTTTTCTAAATACTTATTACTCTAAAAGCATACTCCTTAAAACTGAAATTCTATCTTCTTTTCTCTTACTTTACTTCTTCACTTTTCTAAATACTTATTACTCTAAAAGCATACTCCTTAAAACTGAAATTCTATCTTCTTTTCTTACTTTACTTCTTCACTTTTCTAAATACTTATTACTCTAAAAGCATACTCTTTAAAACTGAAATTCTATCTTCTTTTCTTACTTTACTTCTTCACTTTTCTAAATACTTATTACTCTAAAAGCATACTCAATGAAACTGAAATTCTATCTTCTTTTCTTACTTTACTTCTTCACTTTTTTAAATACTTATTACTCTAAAAGCATACTCTTTAAAACTGAAATTCTATCTTCTTTTCTCTTACTTTACTTCTTCACTTTTCTAAAAACTTATTACTCTAAAAGCATACTCAATGAAACTGAAACTCTATCTTCTTTTCTTACTTTACTTCTTCACTTTTCTAAATACTTATTACTCTAAAAGCATACTCAATGAAACTGAAATTCTATCTTCTTTTCTTACTTTACTTCTTCACTTTTCTAAATACTTATTACTCTAAAAGCATACTCTTTAAAACTGAAATTCTATCTTCTTTTCTTACTTTACTTCTTCACTTTTCTAAATACTTATTACTCTAAAAGCATACTCTTTAAAACTGAAATTCTATCTTCTTTTCTCTTACTTTACTTCTTCACTTTTCTAAATACTTATTACTCTAAAAGCATACTCCTTAAAACTGAAATTCTATCTTCTTTTCTCTTACTTTACTTCTTCACTTTTCTAAATACTTATTACTTCTCAAAGCATACTCAATGAAACTGAAATTCTATCTTCTTTCCTTACTTTACTTCTTCACTTTTCTAAATACTTATTAATTCTCAAAGCATACTCAATGAAACTGAAATTCTATCTTCTTTTCTAACTTTACTTCTTCACTTTTCTAAATACTTATTACTCTAAAAGCATACTCAATGAAACTGAAATTCTATCTTCTTTTCTTACTTTACTTCTTCACTTTTCTAAATACTTATTACTCTAAAAGCATACTCCTTAAAACTGAAATTCTATCTTCTTTTCTAACTTTACTTCTTCACTTTTCTAAATACTTATTACTCTAAAAGCATACTCCTTAAAACTGAAACTCTATCTTCTTTCCTTACTTTACTTCTTCACTTTTTCTAAATACTTATTACTCTAAAAGCATACTCAATGAAACTGAAATTCTATCTTCTTTTCTTACTTTACTTCTTCACTTTTCTAAATACTTATTACTCTAAAAGCATACTCCTTAAAACTGAAACTCTATCTTCTTTCCTTACTTTACTTCTTCACTTTTCTAAATACTTATTACTCTAAAAGCATACTCCTTAAAACTGAAATTCTATCTTCTTTTCTTACTTTACTTCTTCACTTTTCTAAATACTTATTACTCTAAAAGCATACTCTTTAAAACTGAAATTCTATCTTCTTTTCTTACTTTACTTCTTCACTTTTCTAAATACTTATTACTCTGAAAGCATACTCCTCAAAACTGAAACTCTATCTTCTTTCCTTACTTTACTTCTTCACTTTTCTAAATACTTATTGATTCTCAAAGCATACTCAATGAAACTGAAATTCTGACTTCTTTTCTAACTTTACTTCTTCACTTTTCTAAATACTTATTACTCTAAAAGCATACTCAATGAAACTGAAACTCTATCTTCTTTTCTTACTTTACTTCTTCACTTTTCTAAATACTTATTACTCTAAAAGCATACTCAATGAAACTGAAACTCTATCTTCTTTTCTTACTTTACTTCTTCACTTTTCTAAATACTTATTACTCTAAAAGCATACTCAATGAAACTGAAACTCTATCTTCTTTTCTTACTTTACTTCTTCACTTTTCTAAATACTTATTACTCTAAAAGCATACTCAATGAAACTGAAATTCTATCTTCTTTTCTTACTTTACTTCTTCACTTTTCTAAATACTTATTACTCTAAAAGCATACTCTTTAAAACTGAAATTCTATCTTCTTTTCTTACTTTACTTCTTCACTTTTCTAAATACTTATTACTCTAAAAGCATACTCCTTAAAACTGAAATTCTATCTTCTTTTCTCTTACTTTACTTCTTCACTTTTCTAAATACTTATTACTCTAAAAGCATACTCTTTAAAACTGAAATTCTATCTTCTTTTCTTACTTTACTTCTTCACTTTTCTAAATACTTATTACTCTAAAAGCATACTCAATGAAACTGAAACTCTATCTTCTTTTCTTACTTTACTTCTTCACTTTTCTAAATACTTATTACTTCTCGAAGCATACTCCTTAAAACTGAAATTCTATCTTCTTTTCTTACTTTACTTCTTCACTTTTCTAAATACTTATTACTCTAAAAGCATACTCTTTAAAACTGAAATTCTATCTTCTTTTATTACTTTACTTCTTCACTTTTCTAAATACTTATTACTCTAAAAGCATACTCAATGAAACTGAAACTCTATCTTCTTTTCTTACTTTACTTCTTCACTTTTCTAAATACTTATTACTCTAAAAGCATACTCCTTAAAACTGAAATTCTATCTTCTTTTCTTACTTTACTTCTTCACTTTTCTAAATACTTATTACTCTAAAAGCATACTCCTTAAAACTGAAATTCTATCTTCTTTTCTTACTTTACTTCTTCACTTTTTCTAAATACTTATTACTCTAAAAGCATACTCAATGAAACTGAAATTCTATCTTCTTTTCTTACTTTACTTCTTCACTTTTCTAAATACTTATTACTCTAAAAGCATACTCAATGAAACTGAAACTCTATCTTCTTTTCTTACTTTACTTCTTCACTTTTCTAAATACTTATTACTCTAAAAGCATACTCCTTAAAACTGAAATTCTATCTTCTTTTCTTACTTTACTTCTTCACTTTTCTAAATACTTATTACTCTAAAAGCATACTCAATGAAACTGAAATTCTATCTTCTTTTCTTACTTTACTTCTTCACTTTTCTAAATACTTATTACTCTAAAAGCATACTCCTTAAAACTGAAATTCAATCTTCTTTTCTTACTTTACTTCTTCACTTTTTTAAATACTTATTACTCTAAAAGCATACTCTTTAAAACTGAAATTCTATCTTCTTTTCTTACTTTACTTCTTCACTTTTCTAAATACTTATTACTCTAAAAGCATACTCAATGAAACTGAAACTCTATCTTCTTTTCTTACTTTACTTCTTCACTTTTCTAAATACTTATTACTCTAAAAGCATACTCCTTAAAACTGAAATTCTATCTTCTTTTCTTACTTTACTTCTTCACTTTTCTAAATACTTATTACTCTAAAAGCATACTCAATGAAACTGAAATTCTATCTTCTTTTCTTACTTTACTTCTTCACTTTTCTAAATACTTATTACTCTAAAAGCATACTCCTTAAAACTGAAATTCTATCTTCTTTTCTTACTTTACTTCTTCACTTTTTTAAATACTTATTACTCTGAAAGCATACTCCTCAAAACTGAAACTCTATCTTCTTTCCTTACTTTACTTCTTCACTTTTCTAAATACTTATTGATTCTCAAAGCATACTCAATGAAACTGAAATTCTGACTTCTTTTCTAACTTTACTTCTTCACTTTTCTAAATACTTATTACTCTAAAAGCATACTCAATGAAACTGAAACTCTATCTTCTTTTCTTACTTTACTTCTTCACTTTTCTAAATACTTATTACTCTAAAAGCATACTCCTTAAAACTGAAATTCTATCTTCTTTTCTTACTTTACTTCTTCACTTTTCTAAATACTTATTACTCTAAAAGCATACTCCTTAAAACTGAAATTCTATCTTCTTTTCTTACTTTACTTCTTCACTTTTCTAAATACTTATTACTCTAAAAGCATACTCTTTAAAACTGAAATTCTATCTTCTTTTCTTACTTTACTTCTTCACTTTTCTAAATACTTATTACTCTGAAAGCATACTCCTCAAAACTGAAACTCTATCTTCTTTCCTTACTTTACTTCTTCACTTTTCTAAATACTTATTGATTCTCAAAGCATACTCAATGAAACTGAAATTCTGACTTCTTTTCTAACTTTACTTCTTCACTTTTCTAAATACTTATTACTCTAAAAGCATACTCAATGAAACTGAAATTCTATCTTCTTTCCTTACTTTACTTCTTCACTTTTCTAAATACTTATTAATTCTCAAAGCATACTCAATGAAACTGAAATTCTATCTTCTTTTCTAACTTTACTTCTTCACTTTTCTAAATACTTATTACTCTAAAAGCATACTCAATGAAACTGAAATTCTATCTTCTTTTCTTACTTTACTTCTTCAATTTTCTAAATACTTATTACTCTAAAAGCATACTCCTTAAAACTGAAATTCTATCTTCTTTTCTCTTACTTTACTTCTTCACTTTTCTAAATACTTATTACTCTAAAAGCATACTCCTTAAAACTGAAACTCTATCTTCTTTCCTTACTTTACTTCTTCACTTTTCTAAATACTTATTACTCTAAAAGCATACTCTTTAAAACTGAAATTCTATCTTCTTTTCTTACTTTACTTCTTCACTTTTCTAAATACTTATTACTCTAAAAGCATACTCAATGAAACTGAAATTCTATCTTCTTTTCTTACTTTACTTCTTCACTTTTCTAAATACTTATTACTCTAAAAGCATACTCAATGAAACTGAAATTCTATCTTCTTTTCTTACTTTACTTCTTCACTTTTTTAAATACTTATTACTCTAAAAGCATACTCCTTAAAACTGAAATTCTATCTTCTTTTCTCTTACTTTACTTCTTCACTTTTCTAAATACTTATTACTCTAAAAGCATACTCAATGAAACTGAAATTCTATCTTCTTTTCTCTTACTTTACTTCTTCACTTTTCTAAATACTTATTACTCCTTAAAACTGAAATTCTATCTTCTTTTCTTACTTTACTTCTTCACTTTTCTAAATACTTATTACTCTAAAAGCATACTCAATGAAACTGAAATTCTATCTTCTTTTCTTACTTTACTTCTTCACTTTTCTAAATACTTATTACTCTAAAAGCATACTCAATGAAACTGAAACTCTATCTTCTTTTCTCTTACTTTACTTCTTCACTTTTCTAAATACTTATTAATTCTCAAAGCATACTCAATGAAACTGAAATTCTATCTTCTTTCCTTACTTTACTTCTTCACTTTTCTAAATACTTATTAATTCTCAAAGCATACTCAATGAAACTGAAACTCTATCTTCTTTTCTTACTTTACTTCTTCACTTTTCTAAATACTTATTACTCTAAAAGCATACTCAATGAAACTGAAACTCTATCTTCTTTTCTTACTTTACTTCTTCACTTTTCTAAATACTTATTACTCTAAAAGCATACTCAATGAAACTGAAATTCTATCTTCTTTTCTCTTACTTTACTTCTTCACTTTTCTAAATACTTATTACTCTAAAAGCATACTCTTTAAAACTGAAATTCTATCTTCTTTTCTCTTACTTTACTTCTTCACTTTTCTAAAAACTTATTACTCTAAAAGCATACTCAATGAAACTGAAACTCTATCTTCTTTTCTTACTTTACTTCTTCACTTTTCTAAATACTTATTACTCTAAAAGCATACTCAATGAAACTGAAATTCTATCTTCTTTTCTTACTTTACTTCTTCACTTTTCTAAATACTTATTACTCTAAAAGCATACTCTTTAAAACTGAAATTCTATCTTCTTTTCTTACTTTACTTCTTCACTTTTCTAAATACTTATTACTCTAAAAGCATACTCTTTAAAACTGAAATTCTATCTTCTTTTCTCTTACTTTACTTCTTCACTTTTCTAAATACTTATTACTCTAAAAGCATACTCCTTAAAACTGAAATTCTATCTTCTTTTCTCTTACTTTACTTCTTCACTTTTCTAAATACTTATTAATTCTCAAAGCATACTCAATGAAACTGAAATTCTATCTTCTTTCCTTACTTTACTTCTTCACTTTTCTAAATACTTATTAATTCTCAAAGCATACTCAATGAAACTGAAATTCTATCTTCTTTTCTAACTTTACTTCTTCACTTTTCTAAATACTTATTACTCTAAAAGCATACTCAATGAAACTGAAATTCTATCTTCTTTTCTTACTTTACTTCTTCACTTTTCTAAATACTTATTACTCTAAAAGCATACTCCTTAAAACTGAAATTCTATCTTCTTTTCTCTTACTTTACTTCTTCACTTTTCTAAATACTTATTACTCTAAAAGCATACTCCTTAAAACTGAAACTCTATCTTCTTTCCTTACTTTACTTCTTCACTTTTCTAAATACTTATTACTCTAAAAGCATACTCTTTAAAACTGAAATTCTATCTTCTTTTCTTACTTTACTTCTTCACTTTTCTAAATACTTATTACTCTAAAAGCATACTCAATGAAACTGAAATTCTATCTTCTTTTCTTACTTTACTTCTTCACTTTTCTAAATACTTATTACTCTAAAAGCATACTCAATGAAACTGAAATTCTATCTTCTTTTCTTACTTTACTTCTTCACTTTTTTAAATACTTATTACTCTAAAAGCATACTCCTTAAAACTGAAATTCTATCTTCTTTTCTCTTACTTTACTTCTTCACTTTTCTAAATACTTATTACTCTAAAAGCATACTCCTTAAAACTGAAATTCTATCTTCTTTTCTCTTACTTTACTTCTTCACTTTTCTAAATACTTATTAATTCTCAAAGCATACTCAATGAAACTGAAATTCTATCTTCTTTTCTTACTTTACTTCTTCACTTTTCTAAATACTTATTAATTCTCAAAGCATACTCAATGAAACTGAAATTCTATCTTCTTTTCTAACTTTACTTCTTCACTTTTCTAAATACTTATTACTCTAAAAGCATACTCAATGAAACTGAAATTCTATCTTCTTTTCTCTTACTTTACTTCTTCACTTTTCTAAATACTTATTACTCTAAAAGCATACTCTTTAAAACTGAAATTCTATCTTCTTTTCTTACTTTACTTCTTCACTTTTCTAAATACTTATTACTCTGAAAGCATACTCCTCAAAACTGAAACTCTATCTTCTTTCCTTACTTTACTTCTTCACTTTTCTAAATACTTATTACTCTAAAAGCATACTCAATGAAACTGAAACTCTATCTTCTTTTCTTACTTTACTTCTTCACTTTTCTAAATACTTATTACTCTAAAAGCATACTCCTTAAAACTGAAATTCTATCTTCTTTTCTTACTTTACTTCTTCACTTTTCTAAATACTTATTACTCTAAAAGCATACTCAATGAAACTGAAATTCTATCTTCTTTTCTTACTTTACTTCTTCACTTTTCTAAATACTTATTACTCTAAAAGCATACTCAATGAAACTGAAACTCTATCTTCTTTTCTTACTTTACTTCTTCACTTTTCTAAATACTTATTACTCTAAAAGCATACTCCTTAAAACTGAAATTCTATCTTCTTTTCTTACTTTACTTCTTCACTTTTCTAAATACTTATTACTCTAAAAGCATACTCAATGAAACTGAAATTCTATCTTCTTTTCTTACTTTACTTCTTCACTTTTCTAAATACTTATTACTCTAAAAGCATACTCCTTAAAACTGAAATTCTATCTTCTTTTCTTACTTTACTTCTTCACTTTTCTAAATACTTATTACTCTAAAAGCATACTCTTTAAAACTGAAATTCTATCTTCTTTTCTTACTTTACTTCTTCACTTTTCTAAATACTTATTACTCTAAAAGCATACTCTTTAAAACTGAAATTCTATCTTCTTTTCTTACTTTACTTCTTCACTTTTCTAAAAACTTATTACTCTAAAAGCATACTCTTTAAAACTGAAACTCTATCTTCTTTTCTTACTTTACTTCTTCACTTTTCTAAATACTTATTACTCTAAAAGCATACTCCTCAAAACTGAAACTCTATCTTCTTTCCTTACTTTACTTCTTCACTTTTCTAATTACTTATTACTCTAAAAGCATACTCAATGAAACTGAAATTCTATCTTCTTTTCTTACTTTACTTCTTCACTTTTCTAAATACTTATTACTCTAAAAGCATACTCAATGAAACTGAAATTCTATCTTCTTTTCTTACTTTACTTCTTCACTTTTCTAAATACTTATTACTCTAAAAGCATACTCTTTAAAACTGAAATTCTATCTTCTTTTCTTACTTTACTTCTTCACTTTTCTAAATACTTATTACTCTAAAAGCATACTCTTTAAAACTGAAATGCTATCTTCTTTTCTCTTACTTTACTTCTTCACTTTTCTAAATACTTATTACTCTAAAAGCATACTCCTTAAAACTGAAATTCTATCTTCTTTCTCTTACTTTACTTCTTCACTTTTCTAAATACTTATTAATTCTCAAAGCATACTCAATGAAACTGAAATTCTATCTTCTTTCCTTACTTTACTTCTTCACTAAAAGCATACTCCTTAAAACTGAAATTCTTTCTTCTTTTCTTACTTTACTTCTTCACTTTTCTAAATACTTATTACTTCTCAAAGCATACTCCTTAAAACTGAAATTCTATCTTCTTTTCTCTTACTTTACTTCTTCACTTTTCTAAATACTTATTACTCTAAAAGCATACTCTTTAAAACTGAAATTCTATCTTCTTTTCTTACTTTACTTCTTCACTTTTCTAAATACTTATTACTCTGAAAGCATACTCCTCAAAACTGAAACTCTATCTTCTTTCCTTACTTTACTTCTTCACTTTTCTAAATACTTATTGATTCTCAAAGCATACTCAATGAAACTGAAATTCTATCTTCTTTTCTTACTTTACTTCTTCACTTTTCTAAATACTTATTACTCTAAAAGCATACTCAATGAAACTGAAATTCTATCTTCTTTTCTTACTTTACTTCTTCACTTTTCTAAATACTTATTACTCTAAAAGCATACTCCTTAAAACTGAAATTCTATCTTCTTTTCTCTTACTTTACTTCTTCACTTTTCTAAATACTTATTACTCTAAAAGCATACTCAATGAAACTGAAATTCTATCTTCTTTTCTCTTACTTTACTTCTTCACTTTTCTAAATACTTATTACTCTAAAAGCATACTCAATGAAACTGAAACTCTATCTTCTTTTCTTACTTTACTTCTTCACTTTTCTAAATACTTATTACTCTAAAAGCATACTCTTTAAAACTGAAATTCTATCTTCTTTTCTTACTTTACTTCTTCACTTTTCTAAATACTTATTACTCTAAAAGCATACTCAATGAAACTGAAATTCTATCTTCTTTTCTTACTTTACTTCTTCACTTTTCTAAATACTTATTACTCTAAAAGCATACTCAATGAAACTGAAATTCTATCTTCTTTTCTTACTTTACTTCTTCACTTTTCTAAATACTTATTACTCTAAAAGCATACTCCTCAAAACTGAAACTCTATCTTCTTTCCTTACTTTACTTCTTCACTTTTCTAAATACTTATTACTCTAAAAGCATACTCCTTAAAACTGAAATTCTATCTTCTTTCCTTACTTTACTTCTTCACTTTTCTAAATACTTATACTCAATGAAACTGAAATTCTATCTTCTTTTCTTACTTTACTTCTTCACTTTTCTAAATACTTATTACTCTAAAAGCATACTCTTTAAAACTGAAATTCTATCTTCTTTTCTTACTTTACTTCTTCACTTTTCTAAATACTTATTACTCTAAAAGCATACTCTTTAAAACTGAAACTATCTTCTTTTCTTACTTTACTTCTTCACTTTTCTAAATACTTATTACTCTAAAAGCATACTCCTTAAAACTGAAACTCTATCTTCTTTTCTTTACTTCTTCACTTTTCTAAATACTTATTACTCTAAAAGCATACTCTTTAAATGAAATTCTATATTACTTTACTTCTTCACTTTTCTAAAGCATACTCAATGAAACTTTCTAACTTTACTTCTTCACTTTTCTAAATACTTATTACTCTAAAAGCATAAAAACTGAAATCTATCTTCTTTTCTTACTTTACTTCTTCACTTTTCTAAATACTTATTACTCTAAAAGCATACTCAATGAAACTGAAATTCTATCTTCTTTTCTTACTTTACTTCTTCACTTTTCTAAATACTTATTACTTCTCGAAGCATAACCTTAAAACTGAAATTCTATCTTCTTTCTTACTTTACTTCTTCACTTTTCTAAATACTTATTACTCTAAAAGCATACTCAATGAAACTGAAATTCTATCTTCTTTTCTTACTTTACTTCTTCACTTTTCTAAATACTTATTACTTCTCGAAGCATAACCTTAAAACTGAAATTCTATCTTCTTTTCTTACTTTACTTCTTCACTTTTCTAAATACTTATTACTCTAAAAGCATACTCTTTAAAACTGAAATTCTATCTTCTTTCCTTACTTTACTTCTTCACTTTTCTAAATACTTATTACTCTAAAAGCATA
Source organism: Loxodes magnus (assembly GCA_946699065.1). NCBI lineage: Eukaryota > Ciliophora > Karyorelictea > Loxodida > Loxodidae > Loxodes > Loxodes magnus. Next base: position 10,552 of record CAMPDV010005731.1, on the reverse strand, counting down.
CTCCTTAAAACTGAAATTCTATCTTCTTTTCTTACTTTACTTCTTCACTTTTCTAAATACTTATTACTCTAAAAGCATACTCTTTAAAACTGAAATTCTATCTTCTTTCCTTACTTTACTTCTTCACTTTTCTAAATACTTATTACTCTAAAAGCATACTCTTTAAAACTGAAATTCTATCTTCTTTTCTTACTTTACTTCTTCACTTTTCTAAATACTTATTACTCTGAAAGCATACTCCTCAAAACTGAAACTCTATCTTCTTTTCTTACTTTACTTCTTCACTTTTCTAAATACTTATTACTCTAAAAGCATACTCAATGAAACTGAAATTCTGACTTCTTTTCTAACTTTACTTCTTCACTTTTCTAAATACTTATTAATTCTCAAAGCATACTCAATGAAACTGAAATTCTATCTTCTTTTCTTACTTTACTTCTTCACTTTTCTAAATACTTATTACTCTAAAAGCATACTCCTTAAAACTGAAATTCTATCTTCTTTTCTTACTTTACTTCTTCACTTTTCTAAATACTTATTACTCTAAAAGCATACTCCTCAAAACTGAAACTCTATCTTCTTTCCTTACTTTACTTCTTCACTTTTCTAAATACTTATTAATTCTCAAAGCATACTCAATGAAACTGAAATTCTATCTTCTTTTATTACTTTACTTCTTCACTTTTCTAAATACTTATTACTCTAAAAGCATACTCAATGAAACTGAAATTCTATCTTCTTTTCTTACTTTACTTCTTCACTTTTCTAATACTTATTACTCTAAAAGCATACTCCTTAAAACTGAAATTCTATCTTCTTTTCTTACTTTACTTCTTCACTTTTCTAAATACTTATTACTCTAAAAGCATACTCAATGAAACTGAAACTCTATCTTCTTTTCTTACTTTACTTCTTCACTTTTCTAAATACTTATTACTCTAAAAGCATACTCAATGAAACTGAAACTCTATCTTCTTTTCTCTTACTTTACTTCTTCACTTTTCTAAATACTTATTAATTCTCAAAGCATACTCAATGAAACTGAAATTCTATCTTCTTTTCTTACTTTACTTCTTCACTTTTCTAAATACTTATTACTCTAAAAGCATACTCCTTAAAACTGAAATTCTATCTTCTTTTCTCTTACTTTACTTCTTCACTTTTCTAAATACTTATTACTCTAAAAGCATACTCTTTAAAACTGAAATTCTATCTTCTTTTCTCTTACTTTACTTCTTCACTTTTCTAAATACTTATTACTCTAAAAGCATACTCAATGAAACTGAAACTCTATCTTCTTTTCTCTTACTTTACTTCTTCACTTTTCTAAATACTTATTAATTCTCAAAGCATACTCAATGAAACTGAAATTCTATCTTCTTTTCTTACTTTACTTCTTCACTTTTCTAAATACTTATTACTCTAAAAGCATACTCCTTAAAACTGAAATTCTATCTTCTTTTCTTACTTTACTTCTTCACTTTTCTAAATACTTATTACTCTAAAAGCATACTCAATGAAACTGAAACTCTATCTTCTTTTCTCTTACTTTACTTCTTCACTTTTCTAAATACTTATTAATTCTCAAAGCATACTCAATGAAACTGAAATTCTATCTTCTTTTCTCTTACTTTACTTCTTCACTTTTCTAAATACTTATTACTCTAAAAGCATACTCTTTAAAACTGAAATTCTATCTTCTTTTATTACTTTACTTCTTCACTTTTCTAAATACTTATTACTCTAAAAGCATACTCAATGAAACTGAAATTCTATCTTCTTTTCTTACTTTACTTCTTCACTTTTCTAAATACTTATTACTCTAAAAGCATACTCCTTAAAACTGAAATTCTATCTTCTTTTCTCTTACTTTACTTCTTCACTTTTCTAAATACTTATTACTCTAAAGCATAACCTTAAAACTGAAACTCTATCTTCTTTTATTACTTTACTTCTTCACTTTTCTAAATACTTATTAATTCTCAAAGCATACTCCTTAAAACTGAAATTCTATCTTCTTTCCTTACTTTACTTCTTCACTTTTCTAAATACTTATTACTCTAAAAGCATACTCAATGAAACTGAAATTCTATCTTCTTTTCTTACTTTACTTCTTCACTTTTCTAAATACTTATTACTCTAAAAGCATACTCCTTAAAACTGAAATTCTATCTTCTTTCCTTACTTTACTTCTTCACTTTTCTAAATACTTATTACTCTAAAAGCATACTCTTTAAAACTGAAATTCTATCTTCTTTTCTTACTTTACTTCTTCACTTTTCTAAATACTTATTACTCTAAAAGCATACTCTTTAAAACTGAAATTCTATCTTCTTTTCTTACTTTACTTCTTCACTTTTCTAAATACTTATTACTCTAAAAGCATACTCCTTAAAACTGAAATTCTATCTTCTTTTCTTACTTTACTTCTTCACTTTTCTAAATACTTATTACTCTAAAAGCATACTCTTTAAAACTGAAATTCTATCTTCTTTTCTTACTTTACTTCTTCACTTTTCTAAATACTTATTACTCTAAAAGCATACTCAATGAAACTGAAATTCTATCTTCTTTTCTTACTTTACTTCTTCACTTTTCTAAATACTTATTACTCTAAAAGCATACTCAATGAAACTGAAATTCTATCTTCTTTTCTTACTTTACTTCTTCACTTTTCTAAATACTTATTACTCTAAAAGCATACTCAATGAAACTGAAATTCTATCTTCTTTCCTTACTTTACTTCTTCACTTTTCTAAATACTTATTAATTCTCAAAGCATACTCCTTAAAACTGAAATTCTATCTTCTTTCCTTACTTTACTTCTTCACTTTTCTAAATACTTATTACTCTAAAAGCATACTCAATGAAACTGAAATTCTATCTTCTTTTCTTACTTTACTTCTTCACTTTTCTAAATACTTATTACTCTAAAAGCATACTCCTTAAAACTGAAATTCTATCTTCTTTCCTTACTTTACTTCTTCACTTTTCTAAATACTTATTACTCTAAAAGCATACTCTTTAAAACTGAAATTCTATCTTCTTTCCTTACTTTACTTCTTCACTTTTCTAAATACTTATTACTCTAAAAGCATACTCTTTAAAACTGAAATTCTATCTTCTTTTCTTACTTTACTTCTTCACTTTTCTAAATACTTATTACTCTAAAAGCATACTCAATGAAACTGAAATTCTATCTTCTTTTCTTACTTTACTTCTTCACTTTTCTAAATACTTATTACTCTAAAAGCATAACCTTAAAACTGAAATTCTATCTTCTTTCCTTACTTTACTTCTTCACTTTTCTAAATACTTATTACTCTAAAAGCATACTCTTTAAAACTGAAATTCTATCTTCTTTTCTTACTTTACTTCTTCACTTTTCTAAATACTTATTACTCTAAAAGCATACTCAATGAAACTGAAATTCTATCTTCTTTTCTTACTTTACTTCTTCACTTTTCTAAATACTTATTACTCTAAAAGCATACTCAATGAAACTGAAATTCTATCTTCTTTTCTTACTTTACTTCTTCACTTTTCTAAATACTTATTATTTCTCGAAGCATAACCTTAAAACTGAAATTCTATCTTATTTTATTACTTTACTTCTTCACTTTTCTAAATACTTATTACTCTAAAAGCATACTCTTTAAAACTGAAATTCTATCTTCTTTTCTTACTTTACTTCTTCACTTTTCTAAATACTTATTACTTCTCAAAGCATACTCCTTAAACTGAAATTCTATCTTCTTTTCTCTTACTTTACTTCTTCACTTTTCTAAATACTTATTACTCTAAAAGCATACTCTTTAAAACTGAAATTCTATCTTCTTTTCTTACTTTACTTCTTCACTTTTCTAAATACTTATTACTCTAAAAGCATACTCAATGAAACTGAAATTCTATCTTTTTTTCTCTTACTTTACTTCTTCACTTTTCTAAATACTTATTACTTCTCGAAGCATACTCCTTAAAACTGAAATTCTATCTTCTTTTCTTACTTTACTTCTTCACTTTTCTAAATACTTATTACTCTAAAAGCATACTCTTTAAAACTGAAATTCTATCTTCTTTTATTACTTTACTTCTTCACTTTTCTAAATACTTATTACTCTAAAAGCATACTCAATGAAACTGAAATTCTATCTTCTTTTCTTACTTTACTTCTTCACTTTTCTAAATACTTATTACTCTAAAAGCATACTCCTTAAAACTGAAATTCTATCTTCTTTTCTCTTACTTTACTTCTTCACTTTTCTAAATACTTATTACTCTGAAAGCATACTCCTCAAAACTGAAATTCTATCTTCTTTTCTTACTTTACTTCTTCACTTTTCTAAATACTTATTATTTCTCGAAGCATAACCTTAAAACTGAAATTCTATCTTCTTTTATTACTTTACTTCTTCACTTTTCTAAATACTTATTACTCTAAAAGCATACTCTTTAAAACTGAAATTCTATCTTCTTTTCTTACTTTACTTCTTCACTTTTCTAAATACTTATTACTCTAAAAGCATACTCTTTAAAACTGAAATTCTATCTTCTTTTCTCTTACTTTACTTCTTCACTTTTCTAAATACTTATTACTCTAAAAGCATACTCCTTAAAACTGAAATTCTATCTTCTTTTCTTACTTTACTTCTTCACTTTTCTAAATACTTATTACTCTAAAAGCATACTCCTTAAAACTGAAATTCTATCTTCTTTTCTTACTTTACTTCTTCACTTTTCTAAATACTTATTATTTCTCGAAGCATAACCTTAAAACTGAAATTCTATCTTCTTTTATTACTTTACTTCTTCACTTTTCTAAATACTTATTACTCTAAAAGCATACTCTTTAAAACTGAAATTCTATCTTCTTTTCTTACTTTACTTCTTCACTTTTCTAAATACCTATTACTCTAAAAGCATACTCAATGAAACTGAAATTCTATCTTCTTTTCTTACTTTACTTCTTCACTTTTCTAAATACTTATTACTCTAAAAGCATACTCAATGAAACTGAAATTCTATCTTCTTTTCTTACTTTACTTCTTCACTTTTCTAAATACTTATTACTCTAAAAGCATACTCCTTAAAACTGAAATTCTATCTTCTTTTCTCTTACTTTACTTCTTCACTTTTTTAAATACTTATTACTCTAAAAGCATAACCTTAAAACTGAAATTCTATCTTCTTTTCTCTTACTTTACTTCTTCACTTTTTTAAATACTTATTATTTCTCGAAGCATAACCTTAAAACTGAAATTCTATCTTCTTTTCTTACTTTACTTCTTCACTTTTCTAAAAACTTATTACTCTAAAAGCATACTCTTTAAAACTGAAATTCTATCTTCTTTTCTTACTTTACTTCTTCACTTTTCTAAATACTTATTACTCTAAAAGCATACTCTTTAAAACTGAAACTCTATCTTCTTTCCTTACTTTACTTCTTCACTTTTCTAAATACTTATTAATTCTCAAAGCATACTCCTTAAAACTGAAATTCTATCTTCTTTTCTTACTTTACTTCTTCACTTTTCTAAATACTTATTACTCTAAAAGCATACTCAATGAAACTGAAATTCTATCTTCTTTTCTAACTTTACTTCTTCACTTTTCTAAATACTTATTACTCTAAAAGCATACTCCTTAAAACTGAAATTCTATCTTCTTTCCTTACTTTACTTCTTCACTTTTCTAAATACTTATTACTCTAAAAGCATACTCCTTAAAACTGAAATTCTATCTTCTTTTCTTACTTTACTTCTTCACTTTTCTAAATACTTATTACTCTAAAAGCATACTCAATGAAACTGAAATTCTATCTTCTTTTCTTACTTTACTTCTTCACTTTTCTAAATACTTATTACTCTAAAAGCATACTCAATGAAACTGAAATTCTATCTTCTTTCTTACTTTACTTCTTCACTTTTCTAAATACTTATTATTTCTCGAAGCATACTCAATGAAACTGAAATTCTATCGTCTTTTCTTACTTTACTTCTTCACTTTTCTAAATACTTATTACTCTAAAAGCATACTCAATGAAACTGAAATTCTATCTTCTTTTCTTACTTTACTTCTTCACTTTTCTAAATACTTATTACTCTAAAAGCATACTCCTTAAAACTGAAATTCTATCTTCTTTCTTACTTTACTTCTTCACTTTTTTAAATACTATTACTCTAAAAGCATACTCCTCAAAACTGAAACTCTATCTTCTTTTCTTACTTTACTTCTTCACTTTTCTAAATACTTATTACTCTAAAAGCATACTCAATGAAACTGAAATTCTATCTTCTTTTCTTACTTTACTTCTTCACTTTTTTAAATACTTATTACTCTAAAAGCATACTCTTTAAAACTGAAATTCTATCTTCTTTTCTCTTACTTTACTTCTTCACTTTTCTAAATACTTATTACTCTAAAGCATACTCCTTAAAACTGAAATTCTATCTTCTTTTCTTACTTTACTTCTTCACTTTTCTAAATACTTATTACTCTAAAAGCATACTCTTTAAAACTGAAATTCTATCTTCTTTTCTTACTTTACTTCTTCACTTTTCTAAATACTTATTACTCTAAAAGCATACTCCTTAAAACTGAAATTCTATCTTCTTTTTCTTACTTTACTTCTTCACTTTTTTAAATACTTATTACTCTAAAAGCATACTCTTTAAAACTGAAATTCTATCTTCTTTTCTCTTACTTTACTTCTTCACTTTTCTAAAAACTTATTACTCTAAAAGCATACTCAATGAAACTGAAACTCTATCTTCTTTTCTTACTTTACTTCTTCACTTTTCTAAAACTTATTACTCTAAAAGCATACTCTTTAAAACTGAAACTCTATCTTCTTTCCTTACTTTACTTCTTCACTTTTCTAAATACTTATTAATTCTCAAAGCATACTCAATGAAACTGAAATTCTATCTTCTTTTCTTACTTTACTTCTTCACTTTCTAAATACTTATTACTCTAAAAGCATAACCTTAAAACTGAAATTCTATCTTTTTTTCTTACTTTACTTCTTCACTTTTCTAAATACTTATTACTCTAAAAGCATACTCAATGAAACTGAAATTCTATCTTCTTTTATTACTTTACTTCTTCACTTTTCTAAATACTTATTACTCTAAAAGCATACTCTTTAAAACTGAAATTCTATCTTCTTTTCTTACTTTACTTCTTCACTTTTCTAAATACTTATTACTCTAAAAGCATACTCCTTAAAACTGAAATTCTATCTTCTTTTCTTACTTTACTTCTTCACTTTTTTAAATACTTATTACTCTAAAAGCATACTCTTTAAAACTGAAATTCTATCTTCTTTTCTCTTACTTTACTTCTTCACTTTTCTAAAACTTATTACTCTAAAAGCATACTCAATGAAACTGAAACTCTATCTTCTTTTCTTACTTTACTTCTTCACTTTTCTAAATACTTATTACTCTAAAAGCATACTCCTCAAAACTGAAACTCTATCTTCTTTCCTTACTTTACTTCTTCACTTTTCTAAATACTTATTACTCTAAAAGCATACTCTTTAAAACTGAAATTCTATCTCTTTTCTTACTTTACTTCTTCACTTTTCTAAATACTTATTACTTCTCAAAGCATACTCCTTAAAACTGAAATTCTATCTTCTTTTCTTACTTTACTTCTTCACTTTCTAAATACTTATTACTCTAAAAGCATACTCCTTAAAACTGAAATTCTATCTTCTTTTCTCTTACTTACTTCTTCACTTTTCTAAATACTTATTACTCTAAAAGCATACTCAATGAAACTGAAATTCTATCTTCTTTTCTTACTTTACTTCTTCACTTTTTTAAATACTTATTACTCTAAAAGCATACTCTTTAAAACTGAAATTCTATCTTCTTTTCTCTTACTTTACTTCTTCACTTTTCTAAATACTTATTACTCTAAAAGCATACTCTTTAAAACTGAAATTCTATCTTCTTTTCTTACTTTACTTCTTCACTTTTCTAAATACTTATTACTCTAAAAGCATACTCTTTAAAACTGAAATTCTATCTTCTTTTCTTACTTTACTTCTTCACTTTTCTAATACTTATTACTCTAAAAGCATACTCAATGAAACTGAAATTCTATCTTCTTTTCTTACTTTACTTCTTCACTTTTCTAAATACTTATTACTCTAAAAGCATACTCTTTAAAACTGAAATTCTATCTTCTTTTCTCTTACTGTACTTCTTCACTTTTCTAAATACTTATTACTCTAAAAGCATACTCCTTAAAACTGAAATTCTATCTTCTTTTCTTACTTTACTTCTTCACTTTTCTAAATACTTATTACTCTAAAAGCATACTCAATGAAACTGAAATTCTATCTTCTTTTCTTACTTTACTTCTTCACTTTTCTAAATACTTATTATTTCTCAAAGCATACTCAATGAAACTGAAATTCTATCTTCTTTTCTAACTTTACTTCTTCACTTTTCTAAATACTTATTACTCTAAAAGCATACTCTTTAAAACTGAAATTCTATCTTCTTTTCTTACTTTACTTCTTCACTTTTCTAAAAACTTATTACTCTAAAAGCATACTCAATGAAACTGAAACTCTATCTTCTTTTCTTACTTTACTTCTTCACTTTCTAAATACTTATTACTCTAAAAGCATACTCCTCAAAACTGAAACTCTATCTTCTTTCCTTACTTTACTTCTTCACTTTTCTAAATACTTATTAATTCTCAAAGCATACTCAAGGAAACTGAAATTCTATCTTCTTTTCTTACTTTACTTCTTCACTTTTCTAAATACTTATTACTCTAAAAGCATACTCAATGAAACTGAAATTCTATCTTCTTTTCTTACTTTACTTCTTCACTTTTCTAAATACTTATTACTCTAAAAGCATACTCCTCAAAACTGAAACTCTATCTTCTTTCCTTACTTTACTTCTTCACTTTTCTAAATACTTATTACTCTAAAAGCATACTCTTTAAAACTGAAATTCTATCTTCTTTTCTTACTTTACTTCTTCACTTTTCTAAATACTTATTACTCTAAAAGCATACTCAATGAAACTGAAACTCTATCTTCTTTCCTTACTTTACTTCTTCACTTTTCTAAATACTTATTACTCTAAAAGCATACTCCTCAAAACTGAAACTCTATCTTCTTTCCTTACTTTACTTCTTCACTTTTCTAAATACTTATTACTCTAAAAGCATACTCTTTAAAACTGAAATTCTATCTTCTTTTCTTACTTTACTTCTTCACTTTCTAAATACTTATTACTCTAAAAGCATACTCCTTAAAACTGAAATTCTATCTTCTTTCCTTACTTTACTTCTTCACTTTTCTAAATACTTATTACTCTAAAAGCATACTCTTTAAAACTGAAATTCTATCTTCTTTTCTTACTTTACTTCTTCACTTTCTAAATACTTATTATTTCTCGAAGCATAACCTTAAAACTGAAATTCTATCTTCTTTATTACTTTACTTCTTCACTTTTCTAAATACTTATTACTCTAAAGCATACTCTTTAAAACTGAAATTCTATCTTCTTTCTTACTTTACTTCTTCACTTTTTTAAATACTTATTACTCTAAAAGCATACTCTTTAAAACTGAAATTCTATCTTCTTTTCTCTTACTTTACTTCTTCACTTTTCTAAAAACTTATTACTCTAAAAGCATACTCAATGAAACTGAAACTCTATCTTCTTTTCTTACTTTACTTCTTCACTTTTCTAAATACTTATTACTCTAAAAGCATACTCAATGAAACGGAATTCTATCTTCTTTTCTTACTTTACTTCTTCACTTTCTAAATACTTATTACTCTAAAAGCATACTCTTTAAAACTGAAATTCTATCTTCTTTTCTTACTTTACTTCTTCACTTTTCTAAATACTTATTACTCTAAAAGCATACTCTTTAAAACTGAAATGCTATCTTCTTTTCTCTTACTTTACTTCTTCACTTTTCTAATACTTATTACTCTAAAAGCATACTCCTTAAAACTGAAATGCTATCTTCTTTTCTCTTACTTTACTTCTTCACTTTTCTAAATACTTATTACTTCTCAAAGCATACTCAATGAAACTGAAATTCTATCTTCTTTCCTTACTTTACTTCTTCACTTTTCTAAATACTTATTAATTCTCAAAGCATACTCAATGAAACTGAAATTCTATCTTCTTTTCTAACTTACTTCTTCACTTTTCTAAATACTTATTACTCTAAAAGCATACTCAATGAAACTGAAATTCTATCTTCTTTTCTTACTTTACTTCTTCACTTTTCTAAATACTTATTACTCTAAAAGCATACTCCTTAAAACTGAAATTCTATCTTCTTTTCTAACTTTACTTCTTCACTTTTCTAATACTTATTACTCTAAAAGCATACTCCTTAAAACTGAACTCTATCTTCTTTCCTTACTTTACTTCTTCACTTTTCTAAATACTTATTACTCTAAAAGCATACTCTTTAAAACTGAAACTCTATCTTCTTTTCTTACTTTACTTCTTCACTTTTCTAAAAACTTATTACTCTAAAAGCATACTCAATGAAACTG